>NJPT01000040.1:0-243472 GCA_002946425.1 Rutstroemia sp. NJR-2017a BBW
TATAAATTCTTTATATAATATAATTAATTATATTATATTAAGAATTTATAGAATCTTCAAAAGATCAAACTTCGATAATCGAACCCGATTCCTTACTAGGTAAATAAATTTTACTTCTATATATTTAATTTATAAAACTAATTTAATATTAGATTTTGATTTTACTATAAATCAATCGACTTTGAATTTAAAATTAAATTCTAATTTAGATTCTTTTATTAATCCAACTTTATTTGATGAATTTTTGAATCAATAAGGTAAGATTTTTATTATTTTTTTATTATTATAATAAATTATTAATCTTAAATAAATAATAATTTAGATAATTATTCTTTTAATGATTTTCTAAATAAAGATAGTTCATTGGAGATATTATAGGATTCTTTGCAATTAGAATGAAAATAAAGTTTGATTTAATTTATTTATTTTTTCGATAAATATTTAATTCTATTAAAAAAGTAAATATTGAAATAATTTAATATTTTCATTTCTTCTATTATCTTTATGATATTTAATCAAATAATTTGATTGATTTAATTTAATAATTTAAATAAAGTTTTATCTTGATAAAAATTTATATTTGTATATAATTTATAAATTAAGATTAAGTGGATATTTCGTAAATTTTAAAGTTATAATAAAGGAAATGAAATTAGGGATATTAGTAAGTATATCTATACTTTTATTTATAAAATAATATTATACTATATTAATAATACTATTTATATTTTTATATCTCAATAACTTATTAAGATTCCTAAAAATCTTTATTTACTATTTTATTTTATTTTAAGACTAAATTTAAATATTCCAAATTAGTAGAAGTAGTAAAATATAAGATATCTGATTTAACTCGAAATTAAATAAGAATTCCAAAAATTCTATTTATAATTTGTAATCTTTGAAATTAAGTAAGATATTTCTTAATACTAGATAAAATTCGAAAAATAATAAAAAACTTTTTATTAAATATTATTTATTTAATCAGTCTCTAAGATATAATTAGACTTTATTTATCTCTAATCTCTTTATCTCTAATACTTTCCAAAGATAATATAAGATTTATTAATACTATTATTTTTTAAAGATTTAGAAGTGAATACCAAATAAATTTGGTGGAAATTGAAAAGTTAAGGTAACCCAAATTAATTATTTCGGATTAGGTAGTAAATCTCTAACTTTGGATATAAAATATCTTTTTAGGATACTAATACTTCTCTTTTGAATCTTATATCTCAACGATCTATCGAGATTTTCAAAAATCTTTATTTAATATTTTTTTTGCTTTAATATTAAATATAGAAATTTTAAATCTTCATACTAGTAAGATCTAAGATATATCCTCTAGCTCGATAATAGATAAGGATTTCAAAAATACTATTTATAATTTATAATCTTGAAGATTAAGTAAGATATCTCTTAATACCAGATCAACTTCTACTAATAATACTTTTTTATTAGTTATCCGATAAGACTAAAAATAGTATTACTAAATCCGATTTCTCGTCTCAATTCCCAAAATAATATTTATATAAGCGAATTCGCGGATCTTCCCGGGCGAAAGTGTTAATATCAGGTAGCGGGGGTTAATATCGGTGGCAAGGGAGTTAATGATATTAGAATATAATATTATATATTGAGATTTGTAAATAGGAGATTAACTAATAAAAGAATTAAAACGATAATAATTAAATAATAGAATTATTATTTGAATTAAATATAAAGTTCTATATATTAAAGAAACTATCTATTTATATAGATCTTCACCTTATTTAGATAATACTAAATAGTATATTACGATATATTATCTCTTAATATTAAATAATATATTATCTAATATTATTCAATTTCTATTTAAAGTTTTATTATTATTTAATATAACTAAATTTAAAGTTTTTAAACTTTATAATTTGTAATATTTAGAGAAGATTATTATTTTCTAAATATAATTAATAATATCAGAATTATAATAAAGTTCTATAATTCGATATATTTTCTTAAATTTAGTTCGGAATATCTATTTAGAAATTTAGAAGTTAATATATATAAATAAATATTAAATAGGATTTAATAAATAAATAATATATAAAAGGATATAAATTAATAAATCAAAGATATAGAAACTTTCATTTAATATTAATATATTTAATTCTATTAATAATTCTAGAAAGTATATAAATTTCTTTAATATCTTTATAATTAAATTTAATCTTAAATAAAAGTTTCTAAAAGAAATTTATAATATAAAGAGATTATTAAATAATAATCTGATAATATATATATTAAGAATAGATATTTCTAAATTATTTTAATTAAGGATTATTTTATAAAGTAATTTATAAATATTAATTAAACTTCTTTTTACTTTTCTCTTTATATTCTAAAAAGTAATAATAGATTTATATAAATTCTAGAAAATCGATATTATAAATTATCTTCTAATTCTATTTATTTAAATATTAAAAAGTAATAATAAGATTTTTATTAATATAAAGAGTTATTTAATTAATAAGTAACTTTAAATTATTATATATTTAGAATATTTTTATAAACTAACTTATAATAATCTTCAAATTTAAATATTTATCAATATATATCTTAACTTAATTTATATCTAATTTATTTACTAAATAAATTTATAATTAATAGTTTTATATTATCAACTTTTATATAATATTAACTAAATAGAATATAATATAAAGTTCAATATTTTATAAATAAAAATATCCAATATTCGATATTTTATAAATAAGAATATCCAATATTCGATATTTTATAAATAAGAATATCTAATATTTTATATTTTATAAATAAGAATATTTAATATTCGATATTTTATAATTTAGAATATCTAATATTTGATATTTTGAAATCGAGAATATCTAATATTCGATATTTTATAATTAAGAATATCTAATATTCTATTTTCTTTTTATAAAAATATTTAATATTCTATTTTCTTCTTATAAAAATATTCAATATTATATCTTCTTTTTATAAAAATATCTAATCTTCTATTTTCTTTTTATAATAATATCTAATATTCTAGTTTCTATTTATAAGAATATTTAATATTTGATATTTTATAAGTAGAAATATTTAATATTCTATTATCTTTTTATAAGAATATCTAATATTTGATATTTTATAAATAAGAATATCTAATATTCGATATTTTATAACCGAAAATATCCAATATTTAATATTATATAAATAAGAATATTCAATATTCTTCTTTCTTCTAACAAAAATATTTAAAATTAAAACTTTATTTACTACCTTAATTTCACTGGATCCCTATCAAAAAATTCAATCAAATCTTTATTTCAATATATTAATTCAACGAAATAAGATATAATCTTTAAGATTGAAGTAAATAAAAGAAAATAGTTCTAATATATCTAATATCGATTTTCTTTTTTAATTAGTTTGAAAAAGATAAAGAATATTCAACTTCGGATTTTGAAATATTCAATAGTAAAATTTAAAGTAAAGTTTTGATTATAATCTTAATTTTGATAAGAAAAAAAATATTCAATATTGAATATTCTCAACCATTCTAGATAGAGTATCAACTATATCCATCTATACCTATTACCCCCAAGAAGAGTTTATAGAGAAAGATAGATAACTAGCTTAAAACAGAATACGAAATGGCCAAGTTTTGCCACGTTGATAGTCGAGAGAGGTCAGGGACGAGTTGAAGGCGGAGGAGTGTCGCCGCCGAAGATGAGGTGGGGCTGGGCGAGGTGAGCGAGGTCGGGGTCGAGGAGCGCAGGTCGGAGACGATCGGGCCGAGGACAGCGGTAGGGGTAGGAGTAGGCGGCTGGCTAAATCTAACCTGCCCTGCCAACATCACACCTGCCGATATATATATAGATATTAAAGTAGTGATAATATTAGTAGCCGCCGGAACTTTAAGATGCTAGATCTCTACGCGATCCGGCAAGAACTTACAAAATTATCTCTGGCCGCGCAGTTATACAGATCCCTTCGATCACCCCTACTTATATTGAATGGGCTACCACTCCAACTACGAGGAATTACAAACACTTCTATGAATGCCGGAGAACAGTGAGGCCATCTGTAGAAGCAGAAGATTATGATGTAATAAGGAGTAATACAGCTTACTCGAGAAACCTCTTTCGCAAACTCCAGTTTTCGCCCTTCTCCTGACCATCAAGCCAAGTTTTAATCTGCTTCGCACGCCAGCAATTATCACAATTCTGAACTGCCTCTTCAAAATCAGCTTTCACAGCGCCCTTTTCAAATTCTTCGATCCATACTGGTGCGATTTTTCCTATTTCCTTTAGAAAAAGGTCGCGCAGTATCGTCAATTCAAATTCCAATAGATGCTCCCAATAGAGGCTATTCACGCCTTCGTTGTCAATTGCATTCTCTCCAGACTCATCTATATCTCCTTCGCCATCATCCGGAGCGTATTGATCCCTTTTCGGCTCCTCATTCCTTTCTCTTCCCTTCAGAAATTCCGGAAACCCACAAGCTCTCCATAACGGTAGTGTCGAGACACACTCCCAATCGACTATACCAGTGAGTTTTCCATTGTCATCAACCAGGATATTCTGCATAGAAAGATCATCGTGAAAGAGAATAGATTGCTCTGTAGTATTATCATTAGGAGGAAGGATACTAGGTAGTAACTCAAGCAATCTTTCAGCCAGGGCTTTGGCTGTCTGAGCATCTTCAATGTCGTCTTCATCTTCTGATGTTCTTATGATTCTTTCTTGGTCGATAAGAACCAAGGTTAGACGAGCACGGATCCAGTTATCGCTATTGACGAACGGGCCTCTAGGTATATCTTGTGTAATATGATCTCCCCAGAAGAAGATCATCGAGACCAATTGACCCAGGATAGGTAATGAGAATTGTCTTTCTTGCAATGCTTCTTGAGTAGAATGCAATCCATTTTCTCTAAGCTGATTCTCTCGAGTAATGAATATATTTCCAATGGCAGGGAACTTGTAACCGAAAAGTTGGATTTGGTATTTCGCAATTTGTTTGATCAAGTCTTGTTTGACATCTTGAGAAAAGTTCCTCCATTTTGTTCGTAAAGTTGCACCAGGCAGCATATCCATCAGGATCCACTCAAATCCAAGCTCATTCTCGCTAGAATCGTCAAACGCAAGAATCTGGGGTACTGGTATATCTGTATATTGGCGAATAAAATTAATAGTTGCTACTTCACTGTTTGTTTTGTTGGAAGGATCAACAGGCAACGTGATACGAATTAGAGAGCATCCAGTCCCAGTCTCGACTTTGTAGAGTTTGTTGAAAGCTCCTTGGGCATAAAAGGTTACACAGCAAGGAGTATTTTCCTGAAGCTTGAGGTGTTTACGGGCAATTAATTCAACCCTTGCGATGTCTGGTTCCGACGTCCATCGAGGCTCAAGACCAAAGGTCTCAGCCACCCATTCCAGCCCATATTGTTTGACCATTTCGAGGACGCGTCGGGAATGATGAAATAATCTTGAGTATTCTGAGAGCGAAGAGTGTAGAGAGCGAAGAGTGTAGAGAGCGAAGACTGCATATTTAGATGTCGCACTAAGGTGTGTGCTGAAATCAAGCGAAGGCGTGTGCCTATCTTACTGTATTTACTTTGAAAAGAATATGCACGGACCACTTGGTCTATGCCTCGCTGCTTTCTGGATGGAATATGGAGATCCCTCAATTCTATGACAACAAACATCTAGTCACCCCCTCGCCCCCTCGCCCCGCTCCCCACCCTCCCGTGTTATTCGAGGATATATTCTTGCACTTTCTATGTTATCAAGGGTGGTACTCGTGTATGTTGGAATATGTAAGAATCAGTACTATAGAAGTAGTACCTTACTACAGGAGTGAACTATTTCTACAGTATCGCCTACTTGGGCGCCAGGATAAATAAGTGTAGTCCCTGTCGCTCCACGATCTAAATGTTAGCCACTCAAATAACATAAAGAAGTTATAATCGGCGAGCTGATTGGTTGATATATACGAGAACAGGGACTACACTTATTTATCCTTGAGACCAGTATATGCATCATTTACCCGGTGCGTTAGATACGCCCGGCATTGTGCCATATGAACTTCCCCTCAGACTTGGGCATCATAAAATGCAGGTATTTCTGTACTCGGTTGGTTATAGAATCGGTTGGTCATATAATATGTCAAAGATCTGCAAATGTCTTCTATGCGACATATAGCAAGTTATAACGGCTGGGCCATCTTCATTAAATACCTCTCCTGAACCCAGAAATGATTACTCTTCCAAGTAGTTCTACAAAGTCCTTGTAATCAATATCTGCTTCCTCGACTCCTTATACCTTTCATCATTCAATATGGGCAAAAATACTAAGAGGGTTCAAGAGTTTATCGATGGTATTCCAGATTCGAAATTGACTGCTCTTCCTTCCTCTGCAGGGACTATCTACACAACCACAGACTTTCGCTTGGATATGCAGGGCGTAGGTTCCCTAATTATTATTCTATTCAAAGCTAATCTACGTTATCAGCTGACCAGTGGAGATCCCCAAAAACACAACCTCCAAATTCAAATCAACAAACAGACGACAATCACCTCACTTAAGAAGTCAGCGCCACAAACAGTTGCCACCCTTCTTGTGCTGAAAAACGATGCCCCCTCCGCGGCTACTATTAAGCAGGACTTGACTACGAACATCATTATTTAAATGTATACCTTCACCCTGATTATAGTCCTTGAAAGATTTTGACCGAAATAGCATATAACTGTTACGATCCTGTAAGGCCTGAGGACCTTAAGCTCAAGTTGCATAGGCAACTAGTAGAACCTCAGGCAGGAACCTTGTGTAACAGCATGCGACGGGTCGATAAGTCGTAGGATCAGTAGCAGGCTCCGGCCTTTTCAGTCATCTTCCAACCAATATTTTCTCTGAATTCTGTGTCGTTAAAATTTCAGTGACAATGACTTTAAGTTCATCCCATACCTACTTTAGAATAGCAGGAAGCCAATCTAGACTCCAGACCCCTCGCCTCTTACACATCATATCTCACCAACTCCAGCCACATCTCACTCCACAAGTACCACACTCGGGGGAGCTCCCGAAGCGCTTGCGTTGCGCAGCTCCTGTCTGCTTTGCTGTCAACTGATCTCCACCGTCGAACCTCATTATCACAATAATAACACCAGAAGCATCCCTCCTTGGTCACATTTATATAATAGAGCTCACAACAGTTTCCTCTCTTACCGTCGCATGTTAACTTTTATCTTTTTTATCTTCAATCCAACTTACCACTCGTCTCCTCTCCTTTCCTAGCCATATTATTTACTCCTCGAACTGCTGCACCTCAAAATACGCCAGTAACTTATCTCCAGCTTCACCAGCTACCTTATCTCATGTTCGCTACTTGAATACAGAGCTGTACCCCCGATCCCATGAGATCTTAGTCACCATGTCTCCTATATCTTCTATGTCTTCTAACTACTATGTCATAATTATTAATTACAATACTTGAAGCCGTCTGCATCCTCTGCTGGCCACTGGAGCTAATGGGGCCATTGGAGACATAGGATCGATCAGAGTAGGTATTTGAGCGAGCTCTAGATTTCCGATAAGAAGAGCCGGCGGAGGTTCTTGGGGCTTCAGACTCCGAATCGGAATCATAGGGGCCATGGCGGATGCCAGAGCTATGGGGGGTACGAGAGCGATGGCGGGTACCCGAGGAACCATTCTTTAGCCTATCACGTAATCCCCTATGAGTTTGCGAAGCATCGACATGGCCTCCCAAATGTCTCCCGTACTCATCAACGTAAATTTCACGAATTCCGTCATCCAAAGGCGCAAATGGATTTGGCACAGTCGATGGCCTCGAACTACTCGGGGCTGCGGAAGAAGCGTAGCCTTCATTAAACCTGCTTGACTTTGGTATTCCTCTACCTCGCCTCTCCTCTTGGTCTGCTTCTTCTGGGGTCTTCGCTCTTTCTTTCCTTTCCCACTTTGGTTGCTCTCTTTCTGATTTGCCGGTGTTTTTAGAATCATCCGACTTGAAATCGAAGGCTCTATGTGAGTTTGAGCCTACTTTATGCAGAGTAGATTTGCCAGTGCCGCGATAATCACTAGATTCAAGTTCCTCTGCGACTGAATACTCGACGCGCTTTGGTTTCCAGGTTTTTTTAAATGAAGGGAGATCGCTATAAGGGACCAAATCGAAACCGGGGTCGTGGTCAGACATGATAGAAATGCCGATTCAAAAGACAGGTCAGTTATATGCAACTATGAACGATTAGGAAGACTTCCAAGTATCATTGCAATCATACGAAGCCTTACATGTGAGGATAAGGAACATGAAAAGCCCACGAAGTTTTGTACCGTGTATGATGAAGAGAGAAAGAGACTAGATGCTGTAGAATGAAGTGCCACTTACCGTACCTGCTAACTCGACATTTATACACTTACATATAGCTCCGTTGGCCCACCTCCTACACTGTAAGAACGTCGTCAAATATTACCATCCAGCAGGCTTTCGACGGTGATAAAAAGGACAGTCGACCAGCCCATCGAGCGTGATAGTTGGCCAGAATGGCCGGGACGCAGTGTTCATCGTGGAGATGTATATTTCAGCAAATCAGTACTCTTATTCAAGGACAGAGGTCTCGAAGCTTTGTGGTTATACAACAGATATGGGTATTTCGGGATCTGGCCGCTGCTACTATGTATAAGCCACCATAAAGACACGGAAGAGTTATGAAAGATATACCCTTTCATAACCAAATTATGAGAAAAGGGGGTTAAGGGCAGGTCCGTCCATATATGGAATGATCCAGGCCGCTGATAAATCCATAGACGATTCCCCTACTCCCAGAGCCGATCATTAATTTGTAAATATAAGCGAAGAGCCATTACCAGCTTGTCGTTATGACCCAAGCTATGCCTTAACTTTCTCGAATCATCTTAGTAATGTACCTGTCTGACCAGGTCCATAGACCTATTGGATATACGGAGGCTGACGTGGAAATTCCTAGCACCGGCCAGTCGTCGAGTCCTCTGATAACATTTTAAAGAGAATTTCCAATATCAAGTGAGTTTTCTGTTTATAGGTTTTTAATCTTTAGCTTTTAAGTAAGAGGTTTGATAAGAGAGGGATACAAAGTAGCGTTGGGGGAGGAGATGACCGATTGACTCATATGTTGGTAGAAGGATACTGACTAGATGGATAATAGGAGATACTTAGGTAAGATCTTACAGGCCGCCAACTACCGGTACCGGTTAGCGAATCCCACTTCGATCTATCTCGTCTCAGCATATCCTCCCACTCCTTACAACACGAGCTTACCCAACCTCACCCAAATGGTCTCATCTTAGGTCGATTTATCTCGGTGAATATATTTCCAGTATCCACCCGCCCAATCCAGCACCCATTCCCCAGCCCAATACAACGGTCCCACAGCCCCACGATCCCAAGTTTATAGTAAGCGACCTAGGCGAGGCGGAGCAGAACTAGGATTTTTTGCGCTTTGGTGATGGGGATTAGGAGGTAAGATAGGCCATATATGAATGTAAGAAAGAAAAGTAATAAGAGATAAAAATAGTCGTGAACTTATTGAATGGTATGACAACTCGGCCATCTTACTGAAATTTTCGCGTTATTTCTGTACCGATAAGGGCAAAGTTGGATACATATTGGTAACATATAAGGTGTGCGCGAATATAGATAACATTACGTCCAACTCGCATCTCAAGGAACTGATCGACAACGATTCATTGTAATTTGCAAGTGGTTCTGGACTCAGTGGACAGCAACATACCTTCTTGCGCGCAATCGAAGTTTCGGGAAATAAAGATTTTGAGTGATTTAGACTCAGTAAAAGCCAGAGCAAAGAATAAAGATGAAAGTAAAATGAAATACAAACAAAGTACTAGACACGCCATCATCCACCGTTCTCTTCTCACAGCACGAGGTCATCATCTGCGTGTTCATGAAACTTTTCTTTACATAAAGTCATCATCATCATCATCATCATCATCATGACTATAATGCCTTATATCAAAGACAATCGCCGCCGACTAAACCTCGAATGGATGACTGGAGTAAATATGGTGATGAAGCGAGATATGAGCGGGTTCTAAGATTGATGCGGCTCAGTCGACAAGCCGAAGGAAATGCCTTGCCTTCACAGTCGTAAGTAACGGCTTGTATTCTTCACCGAGTTTATGGCTATACTAACTCCTTGACCAGAAAATCAGCGGCATCCACTATGTTCGGACTCAAGGACGAGCCAGTTATGACGGACGCTGAGAAAGTTGCCGGTCGGTCCTACATCAAGCCGGTGGTTTTCAGCCTTCGTGACCAGATCAAGATAATGGGATTCGAAGCAGTTCTGGCGGTCAGCAACAAGTCACTCGATGACATGTGGTCATATGTGTTGGATGACACTAATTTCGCGAAAATGACGGCTCCGAAGCATGGTATTAGAGTCCTGGCATATGAGCTGAAAGCCCCCAGCTGGAACGGCGAAGGTAAGCCACCTGCCATAACGTCTAACGGCAGGCTAGAGCCCAAGGTGGGATTCGAGCTCAAGCACTTTGCCATTGACCGTCAAGCTATCAAGACGAATGACTGGATCTTGACCAGCTTGTGGTTTGTTTTTGCGCTATACAAGTGGGATGCAATTGTTTCTTAACCCGTCTGAGCTCTAGTGAAAGCTGCAGAATTATATATAATAAACCGACTGCCACTTCTTCTGACCGTTTGAGCCGAGATTATTTTAGCCTGCCTCTCAGACCGAGGTCTGATCATATATGTACACCTTGTGAGACCTCCAAACTTGAAGCCCTAATTTCGTGACAGTGGTTCTTTGATTGAAGTCATTCTATCCTTTTTGTGAATAGATAACGCTATCTGAGGGCCAGGGTATCGTGTCCGTGTCCTCCAAGACCAGTCGATGTACAAAAACCTGCATACATTTACCCCTCATGTGTACTCCTTTGAGGGCTGGAGGTTCGCCTTGCCAGATTGGTGAGTTTCAAAGTACAAACAGCAAGGTATCTTACACCAATTACCAACCAAAAGTTCCCGCCTCGGACCTCTCTATCCTTGCGCTAGCCGATGAACAGACTCATATAATATCAGTCGAGCTGTTAAACATAATTCCCTTCATGAATTTATGACAAATCGTCGATCATCAATTAATGCTGTAAAAGCTAAGGCAGCTTGACGGAAATTAGATGCAGCTTTATACACTTCTCTGTCATCTATTTACCGCGCAAGGATGAAGAAAATACAAGCTTGGCCAGTCTTTTGGCGCTGGGAAGTAGTAAAGCTCAACAGCTAGCTCGTGAGCAGGTCGCCGCGGGTTCCCCGCTTTTGATGCACTTTTATTACGACGAGTAGCCGACTGGCAAAGTCTCGCAATGTTCGCCCGTTGTTTCTATGCTCCTGGACTTGACAGGCGTATTTTCTCGAACTATCCACTGGAACTTGAGATAGTGTGGGTTGACTACTCAACCGTGGCATAAGATCACCTCAAAATGGGTGGTCTAATACTGTGGTTGATAAAAGTCTTGATTCTTTAAAATAGTGGGAACGAGCTGGATGTTAAATACCCAGCTCTTCTATACAAACTATAGAACTAACTAATTCTCTGAATACTTTCATCTCCGCCCTATGCCGTATATTGAATTAGTCCTTGTATCACCTTCCGTAGTCTAAGCCCATTTAGTCTCGTTTAACCAACAGATAGATTTTGAATCCACGTCTTTACAACTTACGCCCACCTCATAATGTGGTTTCAGCTGTGACTTGCCAGAGCTGTCGCTAATCGTCAGCATTACGATACCCTCCTACGGAAAGCTTCGCTTCCTGCAATGGATATTTATCGCGGAATAATAGTCCGGGCTTCCTCCTCTATCAAATGCCCCTCAGTAAAAGCCATTCTCCCCTGCCCACCACTCCACCACATCATCCTTAACCCTTTCCCACCCACTCTACAAAACACGGCAAACAAAACCGCCTGCACACCCAAACAAGAACTCACCCAAATGGGATAAATTGTCTTGTTATTATTCCTAAACACATCTTCAGGGTTGATCCTAGCTACATCCTGCTCGAACCCTATCCAACAGAAACAATTATTGAACAATCCGCAACTGGAGGCGATGAGGAAGGTAAGAATAGATATTGATATAATAGTGTCTTTGATTGTTATGAGGTAAAATTGTAGTTGATGTGGGGTGTAGATGAGAAAACTTCTTTGTTTTTGTTTACTGGAGAAGACTTTGCAGGTGATGTTGATAGACCAATTGAGGGGTCGAGAGAAGAATGGACTTAATCGCGTAAGGTGAAGGCAGAGATGGGGACTCCAAAGAGCGAGGAAACGCGACATCAGGTGACTGAAAACCCAGAGCGCGAAAACAATGATAATAAGGACGTGTCTGCAACTGAAACCAGACGGTGGAGTAAGGAGAACTCTATAAGCGACCACAAAAGAGATTGTCACCGGCAGGACAGCAAGAAAATCGATGCCAAGCCAACGTATACCAAAGTTTCCTTTAGAAGAAGGACGGTCGTAAGAGTCGAATCTCAAGGTATTCATCCCTCCCATCCAAGCCAGTCCGGTGAAATAGCTATCAGAAATCCGCCTACAGCGAAAGAGGAATTCGGTCTTGTCACCAGAGGACATGATGATGTTGCCAGTATCTTGTTCTAGGAATTCTTGAATGATGTGCAAACAACTGTTGTGGGAGATATAGTCGCCCACAACGTTACTGAGGATTGTAACAGGGAGAATCCAGGAGAGTAACATGGCGGGTCCGATACGGCCTCCTGATGGACTGGATCCATCACCGAGCTTTTGAATGAAGGCGGCGAGGACCTGGAGCGTGTAGAGAATGATGGAGAGAATCGTGCTGCGGATATCGTAGGTGCGGAGGTTTATCAGGGCTTGGCCTGTTTGGGAGATTTTTTTTTTTATGGCGGGCGTGATGGCGGGCGTGATAAGGGATTGAATTTTAGGTGTGGCGAGTGGTTGGGTTGTTACTAAGATTTGAGTTTTGGTTGCGACTGTGGTGAGAGGTATGCCTTGTTGGGAAATTTCTTCTTGCTTTGGAGTTGTGGTGACGGAGGTTGTATCTATGTAAATTGCATGGCCGAGATAGCTAGATACTTCTTTCAATGCAGCAATAAGGACACCTAAACTTTTGGTTTCGTAGAAAAGTGTCTTTGGGTCAGGATCTCTATTCTCTTTCCATAGTCGGTTGAGTCTAAAACCATAGATTGCCCCATAATTCGGTATTTCTTGCGATTGAGGTGATCGCAGCAATTGTTCCGCTTGTTCAAAACTCTTCTTCCAACTCTCCATTTTATAAAGCAAACAAAAAGTCGAACCGATTGGGTTTCCTAATAGGTGGAAAATAGAAAGATAGCGTTTTCTTCCTACAGGCGAGAATTGGAAATTGGTGAGAAGGATTGCGATGGGTAGGAACCATGTCAATAGTCTTGGACCGCTGTCCGGATAGAAACCCATTTCGGTGCCACAGAAGAAATCACATCCTGAGCGTGTGAGGCGGGGATCGGATATAGTTCCATCTGGTAGACCGCTTGAGTTTAGGGCAAAGTAGTCTTTGTATGGAGAGACTGCAAGTTTAGACGTCGAGTCTATTGTGTCCCATATTGCTCCGACGTACTCGAGACCGGCGGTTCGGTTGAAGATTTGACCTTGGTGCATTGTGTCTGAGTTGCAATTCTTTGTTTTTGAGAGAGGACGGAAACTTCGAACTTTTCAACGTTTGGGGGTTCATCTTTGCTCTTATCATCCCTCTGCTCTCATGTTCCCGAGAACCTACATCCCTCGTGTTCAGCTGAAACTGGATGTAGAGACAATGTTACCACAAAATTCTATGCGTGTGCTTTGCGCTGTAGTTTTATGGATTAGAAAACGCCATTTTCCATCAGAGGTGGTGGCGCAGTCTAATCCAACGCTCTTCGGGCCCTAGCGACCTTAGTACTTTTGTACGATTCCGTATCCCATCCGATTCCCCTTACCAAGAAAATTCCAGGCCATCGCAACCAAGACTCTCAATATCTTTATTCTGCCAAAATGCCGATACCCTCGAGCAGCATTTTCATATCTAGGATTACTATCATGACATAATTTCCGTTTTTGGAAATGTACCGCTTATACGCACTTACCAAAAAACCGTGAGGTAAGTTGGATAAGAGTGCGCGGGAAATCCAAAGTGTGGAATTTGGATGAGGATATTTTGTCAACGCCCGAGATCCAACCGAAGTCTGCTTCGTGCATCGAATTGGCCCCAATGTCTTTATCAAGACTCCCTACTTCCGTACAAGGTAAATGGCATCCAAGATCCACGGCTCGGAATCGTTACTTGTCCAACCCCACGTTGCAGGCCCTCGCGGGAACAGCTTGAGTGCCGTAGGAATGAGCATTAGCGGTTCTATTGCTTCATTTCACAAGTATGGGTGGGATTGATGTGCTCATACCATATATTGCGGAACGGGGCGTTGGGGGAAAATGGTATGGTTGTGCGGGTCTGTCGAGATGATGATGTTGAGGTATATACCGTTCGGAATCATACTATTATTCTGATAAATTGGCTGCTGTGGGAGTGAATACGAATGAGATGCGGGGCTTGAGAAAAGATGGGTATATTAGTGGTGTGCGGACTGGCCAGTTGCTGCTGCAGGTTTGTTTTCGGTTTTTGTATTCTTAAAGAATACGAGGTAGCCAGATGGATTGCGGAGTTTGTCCCGGGCATTGACACATAGGACTTGTCTCATATGGACAGCAACAACGATCAGTGCAGAGGTCGAGTATACATTCGAGATGAGAGGTCGCAGACAAATCTACGCTCGTAGTGACGTGCAAGGGAACGGAAGGGAATACCTGATCAAGAAGTGGACGTATCAGATACACGATCATGTGCGCGAGCCCCTCTTGGATATCCAGTAACATGCTGGGGATGCTCATTGTAATAGAGGTTTAGTATATTACCGACAAGCAGTTCCAAAAAGCGCAGATGCAGAAGTTCTAGATGAAAGACTTTTTTTCTTAACTCTAAGATCAGGTTGAAGCCATATCGCTGGGTCTACCAGCCCATGGAGCATGGCAGCCAAATTACTTAGAAATGTAAAAAGGGATGATATACAGAAGATTACAGTAAAATATACTAATTAGAGGCTGTTTTCTTCTTTGCTTGTTGCTTTGGAAAAAAAGATTCCCAACGATGTAGCTCGTTCGAAGCGCATTTCTCAAACCGCTACCATGCTTTCTTCCTAGAAAATGAATAATTACTAAATCCAACCAAAATAATATGCCCATCTAAATTGCAACAAGAGAGTGGTGCAGACTGCCAATATCACTATGTGACATACCACACTTATGGAGGCGAGAAAGACTGTCCAACCCAGATTTTATCAGTTGGGATAATGAGAGAGATATCTGACCAATAGACTGGATGAAGGGATATCCTCAAGGATGATTCCGTAGAGAACGTATACAGATAGGGGTTTGTCCCGGAAATAGTATCTCCATTATCTATTCTCGATACCTATACGACCCTCCCACTGAATCAGAAAATCTAGATACACAGTAGTATCATACCGACCTGAACGGAAAAGATCCTGTTGATGTCGAGAACAGGCTTGTAGTATCTTTGTTAACTCTACATATCCATAGCATTTGGGGATCGGAGACAAGGGTAGATCTTGAAAATGTGCGGTCCATATATATACAATCGATTCTTTGGCGAAGCATTTATTGGGAAGATGGTATTATCGATGGAACTTCGAGATATCGTCTTCTCTATACTTATACTGTAAGGAGGTGTTAGTAGTGGGACAGAATTCGAACAAAATTAGGTAGACTTGCCACTTTAAGGAGAAAGCTTTGCCCACGGACGGTGATACAAAATATTATGGCGTGGTGTTCTTCCTCGTGTCCCTGACCAATGATGTCAACAAACTCGATTTCATCTTCTAGGAAGCTAGATTTGTATAGCGAGATCCGTGCTCCCGACCTTGAGAGGACTTGCTGAAGAAGACTCTGCAGTCCCTCTGGAATCCCCGGTATCTTTTTGGTTACACCCTCAGTGTGCTCATTATTAATGCAGTTGATCGTAATGCTACTGCGAAAGCGAGGGGGGGCTTTGATGACTTCCTCCTCGTTCTCAGCAAGCAGTTTGGAGTTGTCATTGTTGCACACACTAGTCTGCGACGACTAGAGGTTTGTCCGACACATTTGATTCGAAGAAGTGTTCTAGATATAGTCGTCTTCAGGAATGGCTCCGGAAGCTTTGCAGCCCTTGTGATTGCCCCCAAGCCCATGGCCTTTTTGCATGCGCTCACTGCTAGCATTGTCGCCCTCCTCGAGCACCCGCTCAGCTATATGATTTCGAGGAAGCGAAAGCAATTGGGATTCGGTGTGGGTGTACCCATCGTCCTGCGAAGAGCTCGTCTCGATGATATGGTTTGGCAGCAGGGACTCGGCAGTGTTCGCGCAATCCGCTTCCGGCAACGACTCTGTCCTGATGCGACAACTCCAAATGGACGTGGAGCTGTTATCACGCTCGTTTGTATTCGAAGAATCCGTCTCGATGATATGATTTTGAACATTGCAACTGTTTTTTCCTTTCTCGTAAAGGACTTACCATGAAGGTCACATTTCGAAGAGGGGTTTTTGGTTTCGGTCCGTGTTTGCGTTCCAAGTACTTCGAAAGCCTTCTCTTCTTGCTACTCCTGGGAGTATTATATTGATCATCCTCGTCGCTGTCGTGCCGCTGCCTTTGAGATACTCTCCAGCCTAACATGTACGCAGATAGTTCTGCTTTCGTGTGCTACGATTGTTCTTGGATCGTGGATTCGAAAGATTGGACAAACCAGGAGAAAACTGCCTTCACTGGTAAATTAGCTAGTCCCGCAGAAAAAGATGTTGAATGACTGAGCGGAACTTACCAAGGCTAGTTAGCTGGTAGAAGTGCGTTTGTAAAGGTTATATCCATTTATCTTTAGGTCCTTATCGATAAAGTGTGGATGAGGATACTGGGAAAGCCCTCCGGCAACAAGTTGCCAAGCACGGTTCTCTTGATAAGCGCGCATAAGCCACAATTTTCTGCAATAGAAACGAGTTCGCGATAAGTTATCCAAACTGCGAAATTGCTGCTCGAGCATGTTTAGGCATCAAGTCATTACGAGTTTTGCTCGGCTGGTAGCGCAATCTATTGAAGAGATGATCTATAATGCTTTGGCAATTTTGAGCAGAATATATGTAGGCTCCTGGGACATTCTCGGAGAAGGGAGAGCGGGTATGTTGCAAATCGTAAGACTTACAAAAGTGCTGAGGTCGCTAGGGCGCGAGGAGCGTTGGATCCCGCATTTAAGCTCGAATACCAGCCTGCAAAAAGGCTTATATTTAAGGTTATCTCTTCCGCTCGTACAGTACTGCGTCAAACTACGTTCCATATACCCGCCATAATATAGATGCTAACAGACTTGAACTATACTCTCTGTACTTAATAAAAAGGCTAAACTAATAGGTAGCAAGATGTAGAAGACCTTATTCAAGGTACTACTGTAGAGCTGTCACGGCTGTGTTTCAAAAGGTTTATGAAATAAGATGGGACAATTTTACTTTCTGCATAATAATCCTTGCACACCCTAAAGGCCAATCAATTAAATTCTCCTAAAGTTCCAAGACTGATCTGGGGCTACAAAAGCAGGCTGTGATCCCAGTTTATGAAGAGCCAAGAACTTTGCGAAATAATGGTACATACAGTGGGTGCTTTGATGACAGGCTGTGAGTCTATTCAGCTCCTTTCGTTGTTTTCTCTAATGAGTATTACATTGTTTATTTGCACATTGGTTATTTGCCCACTCATATTGTCAAACTTGCCAGTGTAGACTGGTGCATCAAGTTGATAGCGCAAAATGTCTGCATCAGCGTCTTTCGATGATTTTTTCTTCACCTCTAACTTGACTGATCATGTCTGTCCCGGCCAAAAATCCGCCCAATGCCCACCTCCGCAGGCGTGCGCCCGCGATGTCAGAACCGGCGCGACCTACTGCTGCGATACAAAAGATCCCAAGAACCCTAAAATGGGTCGGGTGTGTTGGAGCATCGGAAGGGACTGTGCAAATGACGGCACTACGCAGAACTGTGGTGATGGTGATAATGTCTGGTGCTGTCTAAGCAAAACGTTTGTTCTTCATCTCCTACACTTATATCGGAGGCCAAGAGGGCTAGTGTTACTGTATAGCTTCTAATTTTTGAGAATAAATAGTGAGGATTGCACTAAGAACTCGGGACAGACCAACAATTGTTGGAATACAGCGCACGATACACTCGCGGATATAGATCGATCGGTACTGAATAACACATACCTATCATTGAGCTCCTCGAGGCCGTCGTTGAGTTCGTGGACTTTTGATCCAGCCACATTGATAGCTGCTACACAGACATCTTCCAGTTCTACTACTCCGTCGAGCGTTAATGCAACATCCACCGTTTCACCAACGTCGACAAGTTCATCAACCTCAAACCCAACTCCAAGCCCGTCTTCAAACCCGTCTTCACATATATCGGGTGGCGCGATTGGTGGGATTGTCGTTGGCGTTGTAGCTGCTGTTGCGCTAGTAGCAGGTTTGGGAATATATTTCTGGAGAAGGTCGAATAAACAGAAGAGGACTATTATACCGAGCGAATCTATATATAAAGATGATGGAATAGTGAAGCTGCCTTCACAGCCACGTCCACAAGAGCTTAGTACAGACCCTCCGATTGCAGAGTTGGAGGCTGGCAGATAAAGTATCCATGTTTCAGCTTTCGCCGTGGTATAAGATGCAATTATGCACCTAGATAAAGGATATACTTAATAATAAATTAAACTGATTGGTTGAAGTCTTCTAATAGCAATTTTCGAGATAAGGGCGCAAGAATCAAGAAACTCACATTTCAATACCGTGCTTGTATCAAGTACCTAGGCCACTGGCTCACCACGGACGGGATCTAGGAGACCAGGAGTTTGAGAGGGGGACCATAGGTATATGCCATAATAAGCTACACCTCAAGGAGGCCATCATATTCTGTCACTTTACGGAGGTAAAGAAGATGGGAAACCCTATTCAATCGGCCGCACATCCTCAGATTGGGCCTTCATGAATCATGATCTTCAATACACAAACTTTCCTCTCTTATCCTATTCTCTTACATTTGCCTCCTTCATCTCCTCCTTGACCTTCTCTTCTTCTTCCTTCTTCAAAGCAATTCTCCTTCTCATTTCTGCTACCAGCCACGCCCTATTCGTATCTTTTTCCACTTGTATCTTGGTCCTCATATCCTCTGCTTCCTTCTCCCGCATCTTCTTTGCATCTTTGATCTCATACTGAAGTATCCATTCAGGCAGCTCCTCGTACTTGACATCTTTCTTGTTGCCGAAGAACTCGTTGACCTCGTCGGGAACACCGCGTCCAATTCGAAATTCGTGGCCCTCCAAGTCGCCTAGACCGAATACGTTGGGACTGATACTACGCATTTTCCACGGCGCGGTGGGCCTTTCAGTGTTGTTAATATCAGATGCTTGTTTTGGACGCATAGTTGGGTCTTCGTTATCGGCAGTTGATGCTCGAGAAGACATCGTTTTTGGAAGTACTCCAAAGCGTTACAGACACTTAATGTGAGTACAGTGTTGTCAAACTCATGTTTCGTTCGACTTCCCGACTGATCTGAAATTGAGGCAGTTAAATAGTAATGAAATCGACCTGATACTCAGGAGATAAAGAATAAGATGGAGCTATACAATCACAAACATGAGCGGAATATATAAGATTTAAGTATTATATACAAAATAATTGTGATTTGGACTATTTGGTTCTAGGCAGCAACAGCATCGTAAGCCAACGACGATGCAGAAGAACAAGAAAGGCAAAGGCGTGAAAAGTTCAGTCCAAGGAAGGACAGTATATACACAGCCTGCGCGTATATTTCATCCTGCATTGTATGCGTTGCTTATTCAGCATTATTTCTTTCCTTTATGCTTGACTTCTTGCTTGATGCTTATTCTCTCCGAGGGTTGAAGAGCAACTCCATGAATTTTCTGAAGCCGGCTAGTCCACTAAGAAACTTTCAAGATGCCTCCTCCTTCACTCGCCAATTATCACGTGTCAAATGAATCGTCCCATAATGACGCTGGCCAGAGATCGGACTCTGTAGCGTATAGGGAACTGCAGCACAACGAAATCAGAATCGTAGAGATTGATCCGGTTACAACAGACTCTCGGTCTAAACAAGTGTCGGGTGGCCTTATTCACGTCCCACGAGACAAACCTCCAGCTTACCAAGCCTTATCTTATGCCTGGGGAAGGCCATCTGAGCGAGAGAAAGGTTATATCCTCCTCAATGGGATTAAACACCCGGTCACCAGGACCTTGGAGGCTGCTCTTCGCAAACTTCGGCACAAGGATGGTCGGAAGAAGTTACTTATCTGGGTAGATGCACTCTGTATCAACCAAAATGATCTCAGTGAGAAGGCCAGAGAGGTAGAGAAGATGCGGCCAATCTACCAGCGAGCGGAGCAAGTTTCGATTTGGCTGGGCGAACACTCAGAGAATAGCCCGCTCGCATGGAAGCTTTTGAAGGAGCTTTATGTCGCATCGAATCTAACGACGGTCATACAAAGCCACAGACTGAGAGAATTCGACGCTCTAAAAGACCTCTTCCAGAGAGAATATTGGTGGCGAATTTGGGTTGTACAAGAAGTCAATTCAAATGAGAACGCCGTTGTGTATTGTGGAGAAGATCATATGTCCTGGTCAGATCTTTTGCACGCTTCCGAAACAATTGAGGAAGCTACGAAAATTATATTGGATACAGTTTATTACGATCAGCCGCATTCTATATACACTCTTACATCAGGTGGCCCCAGGAACCTAAGGATCCAAAAATATTCAAATACCAGGGCAGATAAGAAGAAACTGCCTCCATTGGTGGATCTACTATACTCGCACGCAAATAAGTTTTCTTCTGAGGATGTCGACAAAGTATACGCCCTAGTTGGACTGTCATCAGATCAGAAAACATTTGGGGTCATTGACTACAGCCTTCCAGCACGTCTTGTGTATATTCACACTGCTAAATACATCATCACCCAAACCGAGTGCCTCAATGTCATCTGTCGTCACAGCAACGATGATAACCCCTTGTTGCTTCCATCTTGGGTCCCGGACTGGCAGCGCAGACTCCTGTTTCCCCATCACCGAGTTATGCACATGCGAATTCGAGAGCCTCCGTATGAAGCGGCTGGGACCACGAAAGCAAAATGCTCTTAGCCGCCGTCGGCGACTAACTCGGAGGTCTTGCAAGTGTCAGGCTTCACAGTCTGTAACGTCAAGGACGTTTCGCAGCCTTTCTATTGCCCCATCGATGAACGAGACATTCGACCCACGTTGATAGCATTTCATGGGTGGTGGGAGTTCTTCGCCAAAGCCAAAGGCACCACTATCGATGACTGTGAAGCATTCCAGAGAACCTTCTGTGGTGGAACATGGGCACCACGATACGAGGAGCTTGGACGGGAAGATCCTGCTCAACGTGTTTCCCATTTCGCCAGGCTCCTTCAGAAAATGTTTCCGCACCTAGTAGATGGTATGCCTCCTATACCGACCACACCTCTCGAAGAAGGAATCGATGATGTTGAGCTTGAGAAAAGAGCGAAAGGGACAGTGGCAGCGGCTGCTCTTCGAATGCATGGTAAGCGGCTAGTTGTGACCGAGAGCAAGCTAGTCGGTTTGGCACCAATGGCAGCTAGAGCCGGTGACAAGATTGTAGTCTTGTTTGGATGCAATTATCCTGTAGTTCTGCGTCAACTTGAACCGAAAGTGAAATGTCTGCAAGTGGATGGCAAGTTCCATAGAGGTGAATATATGAGCTGGGCGCTGATAGGTGAGGTCTATATGGATGGGATTATGTACGGTGCAGCCATACAGAACTTGAATGCTGGGAAATATACAGAGGAAAGCTATTACATCCACTGATATAATCAAACTATATATACTGTGAAGTTTGTAGATCTATATATACTGTAATAATCCGTTTGCTCTGATATTACAATACATATTCAGCTTATAGCTCTTGGACGATTTCCTCCAATCTAAACAAAGCACGTTTCTTTATATCACCAATCCAGTATAAGAAATGTATGAAGCAGGCGCAGATGAACAGCGGAAACAGCACAACTTGGTCAGTTGGAGTTATTTTGCTGAGAAGCTGAGCTGAGTAACTTGAATCGTGAGTATTGGCCGCTCAGCTTTGTCATAGGAGCTTCCCAGGTGTATGATAAGGCGTTATATGATACCACTACTGCGTTCTTTACAGCTCCGTGAATAATTACGCATCTAATGTCGGCGGTTTTTTGTATAGATGGTTCCACGATAAGAAATCGAACTTCCTCGTTTGAAGGTTGAAGTGCAGTGTATATAAACGATTCTCCGAGAAACAGGCACCTCTTTTTATCGGCGCTGCCATCATCGCTGCTTTCAAACGCCCGTTTCGACGGTCTCTGTAGAATGGTAGCCTTGCACTTTATGGTTTCAGAGCTACTGAGTCGCTCCTCCGTCTTTATTCTTGGAAACAACTCCATGATGATATAATATATTCTCAATGATGGCGGCGTCGAAGACGCTCACTTTCTTGTGGATATTGTATATAGCTGTATAGCAAAAAATCGTAGATGATGAGAACTAATGGAGCGAGGCTATATGAAATTTGCAGGGATCGAAATAGGCTGTGCACTAAATGATTCTTGGCAGAGCCCATTCTCGGACAGTGTAATGGTTACACAAGTGGTTACACAGGGTCGTGGTAAACCACATTATAATAAAATCTTATCTTGGGTATAAATGCTTTCAACTCTGCACACCAGCTTCTACTAACGCTCAAGAACTCCTTGAAACTTTTGTAATATTTGTTACATTATGTTACCTTACCGATATCGCTCGTTGGAATATAACGATTCGATTCGTGTTCTCGCGTTGCACCCAAGCTCGAATGGTTCAGATCCTCTCATATGCACGATTCAACATGCACGGTTATCTGATGCGTCCCTCAAATATGAAGCAGTATCATATACATGGGGCGACACTGATGATCAACAAGCAATCTATTTTCACAATGGTAGAAGAGAGTTGCTTGTAAGGAGGAATTGTCACAGCGCTCTTTGGCATTTACGTCAAAAACATCACGACAGATTACTGTGGATTGATGCTATCTGTATCGATCAGCGAAACCTCACAGAAAGAGCAGATCAGGTTCGCATCATGGACAGGATTTTTGGCGGCGCATTTGGCGTAACAGTATATCTTGGTGAAGCGACTACAGGCAGCAACATTTTGTTCGAGGAATTGGCAGAGGCAGACAAGTTACTATCGCAAGGGGAAAGCTGTGATCGACCTTCACCGAGCGATAGTATCATCCGAGAACTAGATGCATTATTTCGAAGAGCGTGGTTCGAAAGAGTCTGGGTTCTACAAGAAGTCTACATGAAAGATTCTATCAAATTGATGTGCGGCTCAGCCAGTGCATCTTCAGCGGCTCTATCTGCTTTATGCTACGGTTACCGAAATACTCGTGTGACCACAAACACGCTGCCCCTCGTTTTATATCTTGTAAGACATTCCCTAGATGAATTCTCGACTCCACAGTTCAGCCTATGGAACTTGTTATATAAGAGCAGAGCATGTTTGGCAACCGACCCCAGAGACAAAATCTTTGCTCTCAAATCTTTGATCGATCTCCAGCAGCAGTCTGAGATGGATTACTTGATTGATTACTCTGGAACCTTTGATGAGACTCTCATCAAAACTGCGATGTTTCTCTTGCCTGTACTTGGGCTCCGGATACTCACCGCCGTTCGCCACCCACACGAGAGGGACATTCCTTCGTGGATCCCAGATTGGTCTCAGAATCTTCCGCTTCTTTATCCGCACTTTGATATTGAATTTTATAATCCAAACCCCGCTCAAGCCGCGCCAAAGCTCAAGCCGCTGACTGAACAAACGAATAAATTATACTCGATCGCGAATGGAAAGAACAGTCGCACTCAGCTGCTTGCTACAGGTTGCAGGTATGCGCAAATAATTGGAAGAAGTCAAGTTTTCTCGTTCCTCGACGTGGAGGACGCTAAAGCACAGATGGAGAGGCTGTATTATAGCCTTGGTAACCTCAGACAATTGGTCAATTTAGAAGACATAAAGGACGGTTATAATATATATGGCCAGCTTGAGCAGGAAATCGCAGATAGTAGGTATATAGAGAATATATGTTGTGACTGGTCTTAACTATTATATTAGCTATGTCCCTCCTCGATGGTAAAGATCTCCATAAATACCTATGTCGGTGTTCTTTCACTCTGGTAAGCTGTGCTTCCTCTCTCAACTTGGCAGGTCATAACTTTAACATCGAAATAAGGATAGGAAGCGATATTTGACAAACGAGGAATTTCGATTATTTCTCGGTTCCCTTCAGCAATGTAGAATTGTTCTAATGAATAACCGTGAGCTGGCAATTGTAGCCGGAGGTGTACAAGATGGAGATATGGTTTGTACACTTTCAGGGACTAATTCACCATGTGTTCTACGACCAGATCAAAATGGAAACTGGACACTCATCTGTGGTGATTGTTTTATCTTTACAGACGACTTCCAATTTCCTGAGCTCACTGGATGGTTTAGGTGTGATGATTATATTTTATATAATCAAGATCATATCGAAGACTTTCCGATACGATGATATAGTACAAGGTCATAAATAGAAATAATATTGTTATAATAACTTGATTGAATAAACTATAGTTATAGTTGTTGGTCAGCCACTTGATCAAGTGGTTGATATATAGTTGATATACTATTCTTATTGGAAGAGCTCTATGGATGAGGCTACAACTGCAGATATAAAGGCAAGTGTACTAGATATAAGTAGCTTGACTTAAGCTACTTATTGACTTGAAAAAGACTCTAGAAAACTTATCTCCTACCAATCAGCAACAGATAACTCCTTCTATAACTCCCCATTGTGATGGGAAGCTAGTGTGGTCCCTACTGATAGAACGACAAAAGTAAATCGCCAATAATCGTGTCATCCCGAACAATCAGAAGTATCTGGTAGCTTATCTACAGGATAGCCATCTGGTAGTTATAGAAGTCTATTAGAAGAAGCTTTTCTCGGCACAAGTGTTGGTCAAGTCTCTACTTTAGGTGAAGTACCACCAGCTTCACCTGGAGAACCAATCTTGCAGTTCTTCCATCTCCACCACCTAAGAACTGTCTACACTGTAATCGAGAAATCCATCTTTGGGAAACAACCAGCGAAAAGTAGCCACTGGAGCTTCCGAATCATGACACCACACAATTAGGAGCCCTCTTTTGATATAAATATTTGGTCTCAATAAAGGTGCCGAGGGATAGGCAATAAGAACAGAACCTAATCTCATAGATTGAACAAAGGAAACTAGAAAAACTCTATCATGAGGCCTCTTCATTGCCGATGTAAGGTCTACTAGAAAAATGTTCCCTTGTACGCTGCTGCCACCTCTCCAGCCACCAAGTTCTGTATCGCCATACCAGGATGGAGGTTATTCCACCATAAACAACTTACACCATCAGAGTTGTAACAAGTAGCAGATGGGGCTCCGTAAGCCGTTGGATTGTTAAGTGCTTTGTTAAATGGGACCTGTGACTCGGGTTAGAGAGTGATTTACCAGGACTTAGATTGTTATGTACCGAGGTATCAATCACGGTGACGATGGTCCCATGCCTTTCTGCTTGGAACTCAGATGCTGCAGCTCGTAGGCGGTCGTTCCAGGCTGCGATTCCCGCTGCCTCTTGCGCTTGGGCTGTGACGTTGTATGAGAGAACTAACGGCGACTTGTTGAATGCTAGATACGGTTCGTTACCAGGCCTTTGATGCAGAATGGTAGCTTGACCTACGGGGTACAGTGAGAAATAGAAAGTTTCTAGCACCATAGTAATACATGATATCAAGCTGCTTCCAGTATACATCGAAAATCTCCTCCTGCAGCTCATCCTCTCCAGGGTTGGAGTAACTGTTGTTAATGTCATTAATACCGAACCACAACGCAAATAAAGAGTTAGTCGAAGTCCAAGGTGCATAGGAAGGCTTCACAGCTAGATTAGATGTGAAAATGGTGGTTTGGTCGATAAGGCTTTGAACACTCGATTTATATGGTGGAACAATATCAGCAGAGACTGTAGCACCATTATATGCGAAATTGTATGATAGAGTCAATGATTCATTATATGTTGTGACAAGATAGTCGATCCAGTTAAGACCGCCAGAAGTCGTTGAGCCCGGCAATGGAGGGTTTCCAATCGGATTTTCGGCGGATGGTTTGGTACCAGATATGAGGAAAACAGTCTTGGTGTATGAATCTCCGCTAGGAATATTCAGCGAGTTGTACAGATGCAGATAGATTGGGAAACATACAACGAAAATATGTATTTTGTCCCCGTGCTCTGCCTACTTGATATAGGATCATAAGATGGTAAAGCTGTCACGTAGCCGGCGGCTAGCAAAGGAACGACTTTTGCGAAGTGGAAGAACATTGTTGCAGCCAGGAACTCAGATACGGCTGATGAAAGTTCCCATTACTACCCAGGTTATAAATGTTGCCTCCCATCAGAAAGCCCTGAAATGAATTCGCCATTGAATCGCTGTATCTGACCATGGACTTTCTCCTTCCGTAATCTAATATATGCATGCGGAGTCCGCGGTATAATGTACCGAAATGTGGACTGCGTGGATGAATGCGATTGGAACGGTACGATCTTCTGGGATAGGAAGCCTTCCCGAACCGAGATCTGGCGTACTTGCACCTACTGTAAGACTTACATAGACTTCGCAGACCTATAACGGAGATATGACATGATGAGATGAATGCACAAATGAGATCGGAGCAAACGTATGTATGGGCTGAAATGACGAAGGTCATGTATTGAATTCCTAGGATAAAACGCAAAGGGGTTGCTCTGGCTTATGGTGTTGGGACATGGTCGTTCTGTCCACCACGATTCGAAATTTGGTGATGGTCGCTGGATAATGAAGACCTTGCTGCAAGAAATGACCGTAGATCGACCTTCCTACTCTTCTGATAAGACTGGCCATGATCCGATAGAATGAAATGACGGAGTTGACGATAACTCTCCACAACAAATTGTACAGAAGGCATGCGTGGAAGTAAAGAGACATCAACATATTTTTGAGCATCGCCTTTCTTCATCGAGAATTTCTGGAGAGGCGGCTTCCTCATGTGGTTCGCACTGCGCATCAACGAAAAACTTTGCACCCGGTATGGGCTGAATATGGGGCTACCATTAAAGTACCGTGCAGAACTAACAAAACAATTCCGTCCAAGATGAATATTGCAGTGCCAGCGAGGCGGATTGTAGGAAGTTCTACATTTAGCAGTAAGAGGAAAGCTTGAGTTGTGGCGCGCCATGCTGCAAGAAGTGTCCTTTCCGCTTAAGCCACACTGGAACTTTCCGCTCGGCCCCGAGTTCAATTATCGCAACCCCAAATTCTTCAGACGTTGAGCCTTTGAGCATTGTCAAGGCAAGTAGCGACTCCACGAACCTCAGTTGCTCATACCACATGTTACTGTCGCTCACATAGAGTGATTCCCCGCGCTTACAATCCACCAAGACTTTTCAGATACCCTTACTAAAAGTATACCGTCAAACGTTTTTGGACAGCTGTCCTCACCTCCCAAGGCGGATCCTGGAGCAGGAACTCCCACCATTCATCGCCGCCATTTACTTCGTCCAAGAAGAAACTCGCAAATTTCTGTGGGCGCGATCATTCCATAGGAATACGTGAACACTCGACCTCAATTCAATCTCTACATATACCTTCTGTGCAGAATCCCCAGTCGCCATGTTATCCGCTCTACAGAACCCCCGCCAGGCTGCGGCGCAAGTCCTAAACTTCGCGCTAATCCTCTCCACCGCATTTATGATGTGGAAGGGATTGTCAGTCGTGTCAGATTCCCCCTCTCCAATTGTTGTCGTCTTGTCCGGTTCTATGGAGCCTGCATTCCAAAGAGGAGATTTACTGTTTCTGTGGAATAGGAACATACTAGAGGAAACAAAGGTTGGAGAAATCGTGGTATATAACGTCAAAGGGAAGGATATTCCGATCGTACATCGGCTGGTTAGAAAGTTTGGTTTTGGGTATGTCTGCTTCGCAAATGATTCGCGGCGCATTCTAATTATTTACGACAGAGATGAAGCGAAACTATTGACGAAAGGAGATAACAACGTGGCTGATGATACAGAGCTATACGCGAGAGGACAAGATTACATTGAGAGAAAGGATATCATTGGAAGTGTAGTAGCATACATGCCTTTCGTGGGTTATGTCACGATCTTGCTGAGTGAGCATCCGTGGTTGAAGACAGTGATGTTGGGTATGATGGGTTTGGTTGTCGTGCTCCAGAGGGAATGATGAAGACTTCTTTTTGAGTGCTCTTAGACGATATACTTGGACGATAGTTTGAAGCACAACACAAGACACCACACTGGACATTGAATGATAGCCTCTGGATACAAGGTCTTCCTGGCGAATAGGAACAGTACACCTGTGGGTTTTGCTAGGCGAGGTATACCAGAGCAATGAAGACCAGCAGGTCGTCGCATGGTATTCGATTAGCATCCAATGCCTGAGGAGCCTGAAAATGCTGCTTCAATTTAATATGAATTCACCGAAATGCTTCAGAGGCAGAGTCTTCTACTCGTGTCTTGATCGTACTCTCACATGGTATTCAAGCTGGAGCATTCGTTGAATCTTCTCGAGTATTAACCACTCTTCCAATTTTTACACTCGATCATTACATCTCTGATCTCAACCCATGCGCCAGTCTTCAGCGCAAGTGTGGTTTCTCTAAATATTTGACAGATCCGCAGTCATTGGCCGGGTTCACCCTCATGCAAATGATGTTTTTCGTTCGTTTGCATGTTGCCTTTTTCCTTCACGATGCAGCTATCTTCGCTATATCCTGAATATGGTAGTCCGGGGAAGCATCAACTGAGCTACAAACTACAAGCCATGAGTTACCAGATACCGATTATGCTTTGAGAAACAGGACTATGAGTGTGTTCCTCAGCCTCTACCAAAACAAGTCCATCACTGTCTCTCCTAGGCGAGGGGTACCCCGCATCCACATTTATTACATATCCTTTTCCTGGTTCAAATAGATATCTTTCGTATTTCCTTGCTGTACCGGACTACATATGCGCTCCCTTTTCAATCCCTTACACCAGCACAAATAAAGCTCTCCCTCTCTCGTAATGCTCCCTTTCTGTTCCCATTCACCTCTATGCACAAGCAGTACAGACCGCACTAACCGCGCTCAACACCTGCACCGCAGTAGCCAAACCGCAAGCCCCCAACACACAATTAACTGCTGCATTTTGAATCGAGGTAAATGTTGCAGGCGTACATTCACAGGCGTAGTTCGTTGAGGCACATCCAGCTACTGAAGCGGCGGAGTTGATGCAGGATGTCTATTGAATTAAAAGTCATGTTAGTTTCATGTCAGAAGTAGTACGACTATAGACCAAGGGTTTGAAATCGCATGAAAAAGAAGAAGAATGCGGGGATATGAAAACACAAATGTGAAAAGTAATAGTGCGGGCAAGGTGGAAACATACACCACAGGCAGGAACTGCAGAGACAGCAGCACTACAGGCTGACTGAGCCGACGCGAAACTGGCGGCCGTGCCGAAAACAAGGGCGATTTTTGTGAATTTCATTATCAAGGGCTGCGGGGTGATTGTGATGACTGGAAATATTGATGTCTGTTTGAAGACGGTGAATGAAGACATCCTTCCTACCTTTTATACTTTCGCGACTTCATACTCCGGAACTATCTCCGTCGTAAGTTTGCACCTCTCTGTTAATTGAAGCTTCTGAACTGCCCTGATGATGCATCTCAAATAATAATACCTCGTCACTAAGACTGCGATGTCCCCGCCCCATCATGCATCGCGGATGCGGGGAATCCTTGTCTGACCTTCGATTTAGGGAACATCTCCAGTCATTCAGGCACAAAAAGTGAGGGGCTTCCCGAGGCACTCCATAATAATCTCGGCGAAGTTGTAGCCAGCAGAGACATGTGAAATATATTGAGCTTGAGAAAAAGTAAGATCCCCGATATTGTGCGACATGGAGAGCGAGATTCGAGTGATCAGCCGATGGTTGAAGCTTGAAGTAACTTCCTAATACTTACGATCTTGCATTTTCCATTACGTTTTAAGACCTCACGACAGAGGACGATGTAGAAATGAGCCCCTTTCGGTGGGAATTAGCCTTCAATTGATGTTTGCCTGACCGTCGCCGGCAGTCATCAAGACCTCATATCCTCGTGTACCCCGCTTCCTAGACACCATCAATGCCGATACATTTCGGTTTCAGAGATGGACCTGGACAAACTCACTCGGCGATGCAGTCCAATTCGATCTAGGCGTGCTGGATGCACCTTCATAGAAGAATTTCTGGACAATCCAAGGCGGAGCCAAATCTCGGGATCTCGATATCGCAGGTCTTATCGTACGATCACTGGCGGAAAATTTCAGGACAGTAGGGATGTAGCAACGACAAATGAAGCCGTTGACTTATCCCCTCAGTTACACCGTTGCTTTTTCCTCCGGACAACTAGATCCGTGTTAAGTTTTTTTCGTATCCTCCACCGCGACTTGCGGGGGAGGATTGGCCGCAAGTGTTGTCACCCATCAGCTTCCACAGATTATCTCTGACCGCCACTTCTCCTCTTGAACTTCCCCCAAGTCAAGGCAAGTCGGAGTATCTAGTACGACATGACTACCTGCGTTAGGGTATGACAGATCGAGGGGAGAGTGTCACTCATCGAGTTCAGTATCACCTTGCCATCCAGAAGTGGCGGCAGGTCGGAAGCACTGTATTGCACCGTTCAGAAAGGCGTTCCCACATCGGGATGGGATATCTCGTACGTGATGCTTTCTACTCCTTTAGACAAGTTCATTCGGTTAAGATGCGCTGTTCTTACGCTACCTGCACTTCGTCAGATCGTTTCCGAGACTTCACTTCAGCTGACAGCAGTGAGAGTATCTCGCTGAACGATCTCTCACCACTAAGATTCTGGGTGATATTCGAAATGATTATGCTTTTCCAGTTTCGAAAGTCGAAGACGCAAAAGGAGCAACACATATATAATTTATATGCAATTCTTTTACTAGCACAGTTATGTCGAAAATCCTGCATGTATTGCGTGCTCTCCATGTGCAAGACACAATGCACCCAATGAATTACTATTCAATGATTCATTGGGCAGCTGCTGGTGATCATCACACGCACCATACACAAATCGTTCAAAGACATTCGCAAAACTGAGTCTCATTTCACATACTGATTTCATGATTAAGTTGCACAAGGCTAAGTAGTACGTAGTTGTAAATGTGCGACATATATGATGATCCAACTACGTTAGATACCTATCTGCAAACACTTTCTCTTGAGTCTTGGGTATAACTCGCGCAGTTCAGGAAAACACTGAGGATGGAATAAGTCTTGATTCAGCAACTCGCGGCCTCGCAGGTCATTCACGTTACTGCAACTCCTAGGCTCAATCTAACATGAGAAACTTGGAGGTACTTTTCATTCTGTGACAGACTTTGTGATCACATCGGTGTTCATTAGCTGAATCATGATTCGCCTGCTTTTTGCTATTGTTTCGAGACGAGAAAAGTCACTGTGGCGAAAAAAGGTCCTCAGAAACACTTGCCACGAAGCAGATGAGCAGGTATTAGATTAACGTAGAGAGCCAGTGCTATGGTATCTTGGTAGCACCTTCCCGCCACAACTGAACACCCAGCACAATAACAGTAATAATCCAGCGCACTAGCGCGGCAGCCATTTCCCAACACAGATCATTTACTCCTCGGGCATTCGTCTATTCGATGCAGATCATCAGCTATGACTTCGGATACTGAATCATGCAGTCGTGCTTTAGAGCGAGAAGGTCTGTTTGACCAGATTCTCTGTTAGTCGCCAAAGCTTTTTTGCATAATGACCATCTGTCGCGAACTCAAGAAGATGTTGGGCCTGGCAATCTTCGAGGTACAGATTCGAGGAGCCTGATGTATGATAGTAAGCAGGTGATTTCATGGGTATGGCAAATGTTTGACACGGAATGTTGATTTACCTGAGAGTTTAGGATCGAGAGCCGCAACTAAAGCTGTGCTGATGCCCTGACTCGGTGTTTTCATGGGCATCATGGTGAAAATTTGTTCGGTACTCTCTTCAGACATATGGCTCCATAGGTCAGTGGCTATGGCTGTTGAAGTAGAAATATTAGCACGAGGAAGATGCAGAAATGGAAAGAAACACAGACTCTAGGATGCACACAAACAACCGTGACCCCTTTATTGGCGAGGAGCTTGGATAGCTGTACGGAATACAGGATAATTGCGGTTTTGCTCTGCCCATATGCGACTGTTGGAAGATAACCAAGGCCCCATGGAAGCTCATATGCTTCACAGAGGGCTTTCGGGGGCTTTTCTTTTTCTGGAAGAGGATTTCCCTCGAAATTGTAGTCTGCAAAACGGAAAGACTAAAATATGTAGCCATTGCTACTCACATTCATAATTCGAGCCCCTACATCAGCCGTCAACTTGTCCATTATGAGATTGGTGAATAGAAAGCTTCCCGGGTAATTGGTTGCCAGGTGTATCTCAAAACCATCTACACTGAGCGTGCGCTCTGGAATATTCATCACACCTGCATTGTTGATAAGAATATCGATGCTCTTTTCGTCATATACATTGACCTCGGCAGCAGCAGAACGAACAGAGTCAAACGATGCCAGATCAAACTTGAGAATTCTAGTCGGCACATTTGAATGTGTCGCTTTGATGATTTTTTCGACAGCGTCCAACCTTCCTGTGGATCTTCCGGTAAGGATGAGTACACTTGGACTTTAGGCCGCTAGCATTTATGCAAGACTTGCTCCGAGTCCATTTGAGCCCACCCCAGTGATGAGGACTGTTAATGTTAGCCTATTGTTCAATTATTCCCAAGGGACTCCATACGGATTTTTTGCTTTACTTCATCCACGAAGGCGGAAGCAACTAGCTAGAAGCAACATCTCTCCCCTCCGTTTTTTTCTCCGAATTCTGGATGTGAAGTCATGTTGATTCAAGTTTTAGCGATAGGAAAATAAAAGACAAAGTGACTGTATCTGCTTTATCCAGCACCGGTGATGCACAAGCTGCGCCGCAATGTAGTATCACCAACAGTTTGACAACAGTAGTAAATTTACGTAAAGTCCGAATGCTTACCGAGAGGAGGCAGCAGACACAATGCTCTCCGTCATCATCACTTTTGATCTCCAAGTGTATTCACTTAAAGCACCAAGGACCATATATATTATGATAGAGTTATAGACTCCGAATAGAGTCGGCATAGTAATCTAGAAACTCGTTTCAACAACCAAGGCCACCTTACCGGCCATTTTGCTTGTTTTTTCCCTTGGTCGATGGTGATATTGGACCGAACAAACCATTGGCGAGTCAGGTAATCTGCGAGAATTGATCTACTTAGGTACTCAATTCCAGAATACAATCCATATTAGGATACTTAAAGCTAATATATTTCCCAAAGCAAATCATATATACCATGAATGACCCAGCGACAGCATCGTGGGATCTGAGTATCAGCGATGTAGATTTCGAAAAGCTCAAAGCCGGTTTTGAGGCTTTAGATATGAATCAAAGATGGGAAATTATTACTAAGGATCCAGATGAGAACGGTATTATATCTATTCACATCAGTCGAAGCTGGACAGAGGAGGATCAATACATACTTGCTGTAAAGCCAAGTGACAGAGGTAGTGCGAAGATCACATCTATTACATGGGAGCAGAACAAGGGCGAAATTCGTGTTGGGGAAGAGCGTGCCAAGAAGGAAGCTGTGATTTTATGCAGGATGGTTCTCCTTTGCGATTTTGATACTCTTCCATTCTATGACAGGAAGATTCTGTGGGCGCCGTGAAGAATATTTCGAGCTCATGGCAGAGTTGGTGCTAAACTTATAGAAGGCTTATTTATAAGCTGGCCTGCCTGTACAAGCTTATACCCAGTCTTCTCTAGTAGATTTGCTCCCCAATACAATCTACTATTGCAATAATTCTCTTTCGTCCAGATGGTTTAGCATCGGTTCAACTTTTATTATATCCGAGGCAATAAGTACACTGTATTTACCTGTGGCTTGGTCTTCTAAGTCTTTCTCGGTCTTTGAGTACAATTATACTTGGATGGGAATATCAGCGGTACTTACGATCATATAAATGCTTAAGTACTAAGATCCCATATGTTTCGCCATCGCGTTAACTTTTGATTAGCAATCTGTCGGTTTTGTGAAGAAGAAAGAAATTGACCCAAAAGTGTGCCTATCATCGGAGGGCAGATGTTTGCAGCAATGCAAACACTAGATTTGGTAGGTTCCAGATGCGTAGCACGGAAATGCTGTCATGATTCCGGAGACACAAGGAGTGTTCGCACGTGACAGGTCCATCAGGCCTAACCTAACCTATATGGTTAAATATATTCAACGTTGAATATTTTTAAAAATACCAAGTCCCATACTGTTGGTTAAACGAGATTAAGTGGAATACGACTACGGAAGGTGATACAGGGCTAATTTAATGTACGGTATAGGGCAGAGGTGAAGGTATTCAGAGAATTAGCTAGTTCCGTAGTTTGTACGGAAGAGCTGGGTATTTAACACCCAGCTCGTTCCCACCATTTTAAAGAATCAAGGACTTTATCAACCAAGCATTAGACCACTCATTTTGAGGTGATCTTGTGCCACGGTTGAGTAGTCAACCCACACATACAAATTGTTAGGGACCGCATCTACACAGGGCAGTCTATAGTTTGTATCATAGGATAGGATATATTTAAAACAGGGGGGTAGGATATATTTAAAAGGAACAGCAGCTTGCTAGCTGCAGGTGCGCTAAGGTGGCCCTGAGGCTCTGACTGGCTTATTGACAAGTTATTGCTTGAGGGGGTTCGGATTGGGGAGGTGATTTGGTTGGGGGATTGAGGTTGGGTTGGTTGAATGGGTGAAGTGAGGCGGGGAGAGGTGAGGTGAATATAGTAAAATATCGTTCAGGGTGAGTTGACGTGACAGATCTGTCCAGACCCGGGTGTGTTATCGGGACAAGAAGGAAACTGTATATATCCGATGAGGGAGGGGGCGGCTCCGGGATTGTTCTAGAAGGAGGGGGTGAAATTGTCCTTTCTGGTCATTACTGTTCTTTACTTGGGCTTGATACGGTGACAGCGGCGTGATGCAACGCACACATTGATTGCACTTGCGCAAAACCATTCGCATCTGTATTTGCAAATATTTCAAGTTGAGTCTAAGGGTATAAAATCGCTATTACTGCATAGCTAATAACTATCATCTGATAGGCTTTATAAACGGCAATTATTTCACCTCATGTAGCCACCCATCTCATTCTAACAACTAGGACGTGAATTTGAAAATAAGCGTACGTTGTCACAACTTGTCAGACATGGAATTTAAGGTGTGAGGATGTTGCGCGACGAGCCGATGACTTTGTAGTGGCCTTGAGCTGTAGAGAACCCATGAATAACATGATAGATGTATGAGAGATTTGATATCATCGACTTTTAGCCGTTGGTGAAGGCATTGTGGATGCTGGGCGAGATCGTGTGGAGTAGGTGAATCTTCACTGCTTCAGACAGGTATCAGCATCAGAAATAACGTTTTGATATATAGTAGAGGGCAACAGGACCACTAGATTTCCCAGTTATATTGCCGTTTAGTATAATATTATCCTCTGAATAACAAGAGATGAAACTAATCTATTATCCAAAAGGTGCTCAATTTTTTTCGCTCCTCCTAATGTGGTCCGGGTATCATTCTAGAACTAAAGTATGAATAATTATCTACATATTGTATGTTATGATATGTAATTATAAACGACAGTGACGTGAGAAGGGTAATGAAAGAATGAAGGCCTTCGTTCCCACATGTATCCTTGTATCTCCGTTAAGAAAGCAATACAGAAAGGTAAATTAAAATCGAAAGAGTGAGAAAGACAAAAGAAATCCTGATTACATTGACGATAGACATCACCGCCCGAATCCACCAGAGTAGATTCCGGCCATCTCATCGACAGTGCTCTCGTCATCATCATAAAAGCCCGCATCACTTCCAAAATCGCCAAGCTCTTCCCCGAGACTCATTCCAAGGGCGTGTCCGTTGCTAGCTTCTTCTCCACGTGGTACAGCATCGCTGTCATAGCTGCTGCTTTTCATGATTGGTGGCGTGCTTGGCACTTCTCTCCGGACCGGAACTTTATCGGCACGTCTTGGTGTGGAGATACCTGGACGGCCCATTAATTGACCAGCGGTGAATCGCTGGCCGGTGGCATTGAATGCACTCAATGAATTCTCTCTCGCAAAGGCTGTGGGTTCTCTTCTAGGATGAACAGGGCCCGGCGCTCCAGGAGGAGTGTCCGTGAGTCTGTTATTGCTTGCGGGTGGCGTCATCAGTCCGCTCAAGAAGCCAGAGCTACTTCCAGCCTTGCTAGGCGTGGAATTGTTGTTGCTCTCAACTGCCTTTCTTGCATTGGCGGGCATGTTCTGTTCCTTGTTCTGTTCCTTCGTCTTGCGTGTCCAGTTACCCCAGGCGGCTGCAAGTGGTCCCACGGCGTTTGCGACCTGAGCAACACGTGGACTTGCTGCGATAGAAGCTGCGATATTTGGAAGGTTGAGGGCAGAACCGCCGTTCATTGCACGTTCGCGCTCTTGTTCCTCCATCTGCAGATTGGCGCTCAGGCGAATGGCTGCATCGCGAACGCTGTCGGGATCATAAGAGTTCTGCGACAAAGTACTTACAATATCTTGTAGATCACTTTTCCTTACAGAAAGTAGTTCGCGAAGCCACATGATTTCATCGTCGCGTTTGCTGATCTTAAGTGCCGTGTCTGGATCAGCGCCGGAAAGTTGTTGCTCGAGACTTTCGATCTTGAGCTCACGATCTTGCAGTTGCTCCTGGAGAACCATAATTGATTCACGCAAAGCTTGAGGCGAAATCTTCTCTGGCGCTTCAGCAGCACGAGATGTCATTCCTGACATAGCAGGCGATGGTAAGGACCCGCTTGCCGACCTTGCAGCTTTCGCAGCTCCTGCAGCAGCCTGAGCAGCAGACTTGGCAATCTCGAGCTTGTCCTCGAGATGGGATACACGATCTTGGAGATGCTCCGTTTTAGCTGTCGAGAGACTCAACCGTTCCAGGAGGTGTTGCTCTGAACGTTGGGCATCCTCGATCGCGTTGTTGAGTCGTCGCGCATGCTGGGTTTCCATGTCTTCGATCTCATCCTGATGTTTCCGACGGAGTTCATCGACCATTCTTTGCTTGGAAGATTGTGCCTCTTCTAGAAGCATCTCGTGTTGTTCCTTCGCGGTTTCGGCATCCAACTTGACCAGATCAATTTGGTTGCGAAGACTTAAGATCTGATTCTCAAGTTCTTCCCTAACAACATTGACCTGGTTGTTGGCAGAGTCTACCTCGACTTGCATGTATTTCCTCGTGCGCTGGACTTCTGCCAGACCAGATTCTCGGGCTTCCCCAAATTCGCGTTTGTATCGAAGAACATCCTTCTGAGCTGCGTGGTTTTCATCTCGGAGTTCTGCAACGAGAGCTTCCAGCCTCTTGCATTCGCTGACAGCGCGCATTCCCTGTCGCTCACCACTTTCCAGCCGCTCAATCTCCATTTCCAGGCGTTCCCGAGTTCTTGCTTCGGCCTGGAGTTTAGCATCAAGGACTTCTTGTCGGGCAAGCAGTTCTTGCTCCTTCTTGGCACGTCGTGAATTCTCGTGGGAAATGTTACGGGCGGCTCTAGCCATATCCTCCTGCAAATCCATTAATTTCGATCTCATGGATTCGCGGACGCGGATACTTTCCTCCATCTGGTTCTTCAGGGTCTCGATGGTCCTCCGAAGGTCTCTGTTGGTCTCATTGGCTTGTTCGGCGTCATCGCTGTGTCGCTTGGCAGCTTCCATAGCGCTTTCGGCCTCTAATTGCCATCGGTGAGCAAGAGCGCGTGATTCTCGTAATTCCGATTCGGCCATATGGATTGTCGCGGTAAGATCGGCCTCAGTCTTGCGAGCATTTTCCTGAGCAGTCTCCAGCATGGCAATACGCATGGTCGTCTTGCCTCTCGACTCCTCGACGCTCCTTACCTTATAATCGCGCTCTTCTGAGATTTGTCTGACTTTAGCATCTTTTTCCATCAAGACATCACGAAGACGGTCTTCCTCCTCAGATGCAATACGCAAGAGTCTTTGGACCTCGGCAAGTTGATCCTCAGCTTTTCGCCTGTCAATGATTTCATTCTCGGCCTTCGCAGTCTTCTCATCCACGAGGTGTCTTAGGCGTGTTTCCTCTTCCAATGAGCTTGCCATGAGCCTTTCCGTCATGGCTTTGGAATCTTCAGCAGATCTGCGCTTCCGAATTTCTTCTTCAACCCATTCATCAGCCCGATGGAGTTTCTCTTGAAGCTCCGAAATCTTAGCCTCCGATTTCTGCTCAAGTTCTTCCAGCCTATATCTGGATTCTTCCTCAAGGGTGGCAATCCTCGCCTCCGCCTCCGCTAACTTAGCAGCCAAAGAATCATCGGTTTTGGATGCAGCAGGCATACGGTTTTCGATAGCTTCTTCAACAATAGTCTTGAGATTCTCCGCGCGGAAATCGGGGCGCATAGACTGGTCAAATTGTTGCTTCATTTCTTCAACAGCTTGAAGTATACTGTGCGAGTCTGGGAAAGCAGATGGAGCTGTTGGTGTAATGGCACTCTGAGGTCTCGACTGGTGAGTATTAAGGGCATCAAGTACAACGGTTCTTATCTTGTCGAGCTTAGTATTCCTTCGTGGGCTCATGGAGCTCTGGGGGTCCTCGTCATCTTCATCGTCAGCATCACTAAGCGCACCAGATAGACTGCGCCTGTCTCTGCGGTGCGAAGGAGCTCTTCCAGAGTGGGAGAACGTCTGAAGTGACATCTGAATGGCTTCCAAAGCTTTCTCCATAGGATCAAGCCTCTCGGCCAATAATCCCCCAACAACGTCGTTAACATGATTGTCAAAAAAGCCAACGCGTTCTTGCAGCTTAATTTCTTCGCCCTCGCTAAGAACATCATCCCAATCACTAACAGGAAGGCTCGTTCCGGTATTGAGGCGATGAACTGGTGATCCTAGAGCTGCTGTGGAGTGTGGATCTGCAAATGGGTCATCTTGTTCTTGACCATAGATTCTATCAGGCGAATCCATAACTGCAGAATAATTGTAACGACGGGGGCTGGGACTGGGAGCGTCGCTACGCAGGAGTTGCTGCGGATTCAAACGAATAGGCGATGACATAGGAATTGGGAGTTGGATTTGCCTTGTAGGGCTCGATTGGTGCCACCCAGGGCTATCACTCATATGACCTGCCATTGATCTCTCTGCTTGGTTCATGTGCGTCATCATTGCATCGATCTCTTCGAATGTGGGAGACTCAGGAATCTCGCCTTCTTCTAGCTCTGAAGATTGATTGGCTTCTTCTTCATACTGAGGAGGACTCTGAGGTTGAGGCAGCGCATTTTGGAACTGAGGAGCTTCCTCGGGCTGAAGGATTGGTGAGTCGTTCGTAGTTGCGGCGGGTCGCGTAGGACTCGATGCATATCTCGATGATGCGAGTCCAGTTTTGGGAAGAGGAGGGGCAACTGGCGCGAGTTTAGGGGCATTACTCTCACCAGACGTGAAAAAAACGTTGCCCGCAGGCTGAAATTCGAAAGATTTTGCATTCGCCGAAAGCGAAGATGTCGACTTCTTGTGTGCGTATTGACTGCTAATTGACGAAGTCTTAGAATGTGCTTGCTCGCCAAGAACAGACTCGTCGTCCTCGGAATCATCAACCTTTTTACCCGAATCCTGAGTGTGAGACGAGAAAGGGCGCGCAGCATTGAACTCCTCGGCCAATTTTTGTTGATGAAATTCGAAGGGTTCAAATTCGGTCTCGCCTTGTTCCGCCTGCTCGCCCAAGCCGGCTTCAGGCAGTTCTTCAGACTCTTCGCCAACAGGCTCAAGGTTCTCCTTATCGGCTTGTGTGGCTAGAGCGGAAACATTCTTTGGAGGCGATTGTTCCCAGGTAGCTTCTCCAAGAGGGAGAGAAGGCTCGGCAAATACTGGTACAGATGTACCATCATCATCTGTCCCGCGAATTCTTTTGACACGGCTCTCATCTCTTTTAGGTCGACCCCATTCATCCTCAGCGCCTTGACTTTCATTCTCCTTTTCATGGCTGCTGTCTGGCCGCACAATAGGAATTGCTTTTGACTTTTTGCCAGCCCTACTAACATCAATCGCGTTGAGATCAATGTTGCCAAATATGGAGGATTTGTGAGCTTCATTTCCAGAAGTGTCGCTCATAGAATTCGAGAAGTTATTGGAGCTGAAAGGTGTGAAGGTGGGTGCATCCGGTCTGAAAGTTGGTCCAGTGAAATTAAAGTCGCTTTGATTAGGAGTAAAAGCGGGTGTTGCAGGTGCGAATGCAGGAGCAGCTGCGTTGACTTTGCTGAAGGAGTTCTTCATGACATGGTTGCTATTGTTGTTTGCACCGCCGAAAGAATGTCCCTGTGGAGCGTAAGTTGCGAAATTAACAGAAGTCGTGGGCTGGAAATTGTTGTTGTTTATGAAAGAAAATTGACTCGGCTGGAACGAGCTAGACGGATCGAACTTGAAAGGTTTTGCGGCCACATTCAGAGTTGACATAGAGGGTTTACTGCGATGAGCGCCTTGATTGACTTTACTTTGTATCGATTCAGCATCGATCCATGGATTGCTCGCTACAGACATATTCCGATCGTGAGTATGCACAGGAATACCACTCTGTAATGTCGGCGTTCCAAGATTGCTAGGATTGGTTTCGATATCAGACAGATCGTATTTGCCAGCATCCTTCGCACCTCGTAACCCATTCTTTGATTCACCACTTGAAATGTCCTCAGTATCTTGGAATGGACGCTGGGATAAAGAATGTCCGCGGTTATGAGGCTGGGGATGATGCAAGACAGGGCCTTCTCGGGAATCGTCCACGAAACGAGAAGATCCAATGCCACCACCAATAATGGAAGTAGTCCTCACGTGAGGCGCAGGCTTGTTCTCAAATGCCTTGTCCATGTCTCCGTTGTTAGAATGAGGACTGTAGTCATCGCCGTCAAGCTGTCGTTGGAATTGCTCTTCGAGATGATACTCGGCGGCGTCAATTTCCTCTTGTAGGCTTGCGCTCGAATTGTGCTTAATAGGTTGCCGCGCTTCTGGAGTTTTAGAAGGGCTCTTGCTCTGCATTTCATGGATATGTTCATCTTCACTTTCGCGGACTTCTTGAAGGCGTGGGGAAACGCGTGGGCCAGCGGCCAGTAACTGATTTTGCAGTAAAAGCTGTCGCTGTGACATGAGATCATTGGGTGGAGGATATCCGTCCTGAGAAAGGGGCGAAGCAGGTGATATAATGGAACCCAAATTATGCATAGAAGGCGACCCACCACGATGGCCATGCTGGTAAAGCATTTGTTGTGGGGACCAGACACCTGGCGATGACTGTCGCGGGTATTGGAACGGGGAGCCGAAGGGATGATCCCCGCTGGGCCCGAAAGATACCGAGTTGTGCCGCATGCCAAGTTTTCCATGTAAATGTGCGTGCATGGATGCGGGAGAAGCAATTGATCCTTGATTTGAGCTCTGACTAGTAGACAATCCATTTCCAGCTATCATGGCTGGTGAAAATGGAAGGTGTGAATTGTGAGCAAGGTGACTACTTGCGGCTGATGAGGTTGGTAAAGGTGGCGAGAAAGGCAATGAAGGGTATTGCATCGAAGTACGGCGGCTGAGGTTTGGTATAGCAGGAGATATTGTGGGAAGAGGATCGTCGTCACCAAGCGATACCCCTAGCGCCCGTAGTTTGGCTTCTTTTAATTCTTCGACGTAGGCGTCCCATTCTATATTGATCCAGTCCATTAGTATATATAATAAAAACAATGTCGTCAAAGTGCGAAACGATGCATGCCGTTGATCTTAGCAATTCGATGAATGAAGGGGTAATTTTGTTCAAGCGAAGCAAGGGATAAATTTCCCTCACACATAACACAGAAGAAGACATCTAATTTTCTTACCTCGTCTGTCCGGAATACTAACTCGAAAGCTCCTTTGGGCTCTCTCAACTTCAATATCCGACCTAAGAGGCCAGTCAATGCAACTCTGGCCAGGACCGCTATCGCCTTCGCCGTCGCCATCTGCACCCAAGTTGAATCCTGTAGTATCGTAACCTAGTTGCTCCCAGTCCTTCAACATCGCTGCTACGTCCTTGGCAGTCATTGGTTTTGGCGGCCCACCTCGCTTTCCGCGCTCGTTGTCCCATGGAAGCAGAACTAATATGTTCTTGCCTTTCCATGGTATCTTCTTTTTGGGTCGTGGTGGAAGAGTAGAGGAGGAAGATGTTGGTCGCGGTAGAGCTTTTGTCGCCCATTGCTCTGCTTGTGGGGGGGGAGGTAACGGCTTCTCATCATTAGATGCGCCATTTGAGGTCCTCGCCTCCGAAGCATTTTCATTTTTGGTCGCCATATTGGGGGTTTCCTGCTCAGTCAAGGTCACAATATCTGCCTGTGTCAAAGTTTCCCCCGTGTCCTGTCTCCTATGACGCCGCATCGATTGTTCGCCGGACGGCAAAACCCTATGCAAAGTTGGGGTCCTTGGATCGGACTCGGGGTGTAATGAGTCTGCCGCGTCTCCCGAGAATGATCCGCTCAGTGAAGAGTTCTCACTCTCAGCCTGATCGTCGCTGAGCCAATTGTTCCTCTCTGTAGATTCCCCTCCGGTGTGTTGTCGTATCCAATCCTCGGTCAATCGATGAGCTGGGCGACGTGCTCGATTGGCAAGCACCGCAGCACTGATGAGACCGTCGTGGGACACAAAATCCGGCTCAGTCTGAGACCTTGTAAAAGGTGGCGGAGGACGCAGGAAGGGTGTGTGCAACTCAAGATGTCGAATTGGCAGATCCTCCGAGTCCTCAGATGCTTCGCTGTATGCGCTCCTATAGACAGATCGAGTCCCCACTGAAGATTCGAAGGGGTCTAGGTAAGGCGATCCCCAACTAGCCGTATAAAAAACGCTAGTATCCGTGCGAGGTTCCGAAGGCGGTCCTGACGGGGGCGTTCTCAGGAGATGGAGAGTGTGTCCGTTGATGGTTGGTTCTGGTAGAGGTGGAAGGATAGGAGACGAACCTCCACCCTCAGCGGTTGAAGTTGTCGACAATGCAGGGGACTTGGAAGGATCAGGATATTCAAGTTCGAATCCTGCCTCTGCCGTCGTACGGAAAGAAATCGAAGAGGATGAAGACAGTGTCGAAATATTGACTGCGAACGAGTAGGCGTGTGTTAACACAGTTGTCCTTTAACCATTTTCCAGCATTTTGCCGACAGGACTGATGGGACCGAAAAAACATTTAGGTCAAGAAAACTAACTCACCACGCTATCAGAGAACAGTACAGACGAAGATTAATCGTCCGTAACCGTTCTTCATGTAGATATTCTTCAAAGGACAACTTCGAGAAATTCCGTTCGACGAGAGAACACCTCTGTTGCTGTTGCAGTTTTGTTGATATTTTGGAAGTTTTAGTCTTCCGGCGCCCTCAATTAATTATTTGGGGGTTTTCTTGGTCTATCGCGACGCGTTTCGGTAATTAAAGATTGACAGGTGAAGCCCGGGGTTACTGCTTGAGATCGCTGAATGGCAGGGAAGTGAGACTTCTGTAGAGGTAGAAAACGGCATGGAGAGAATCGGAAGAACAATTACGATACAATTATTGAAGGTAAAATAGGTAAGGTTACAACGAAAAGCATAAGTAACATGGAGAATTGTTGCCCAGCGACATTCGATAGGTCCAGGGGAAAAGTGGTGTTGTTGACGAAGTGCTGTGTGCAATCAAAGAATTCACTGGTGAAAGCGAGGTCTCGAGGTCTCGAGGTACTGAGGTCCTGCTGGCGATTAATTTTGTTAGTCAAGCTCTGGACTGGAACCCCAGGATTGGATGGATAGGTGGTGGATGACGAGAGTATGAGATGAGCCGGCAAATGGATATTCATGCGATGTAATTGGGACGAACCTAGTGAGAAGCCACTCGTATAGGTTACTTCCGCAAAGTGACCCTTCCGCTTCTGCTTCTACCAACGTTCGATTTGATATTAAATGAGATTGTTCCCAGGTTCATAGTTGTCTAACCTTTTGAGCTGTGAGCTATTGATCCTTGGGACTTCTGTGCCTTCTTGTGTACGGGAGCTTTCGTACAAGGATTTTACTCGCTGCGGCGGGAGGACCAAGCACCAAAGCAAAAGCACCTAAAGCATCGCAAGTGTGGTAGGAGCTCTGAGAGAAATGAAGCCAGGAGCTCTACGAGTACTTGGTACTCCTCATTATTAGGCGTGCCGATGTAGCTAAAATAAAACTGTGTGCTTACAGAATACTTCGCTGCACGCCCAAGCTACTCATAGAATCAACAGCACCAGCTCATGCAGCAACGTGGAACTATCTCATTAGCAGGCAGGGGGGCACAATCTCAACGCTCAATGACGGTCATCATGTACAGTAGGATCCGGCCCGCCAATGCAATGCAATGCGGAGGTGGTGGTGCTACGCCACTTACTCATATGGCCATCTCGAACTTCTGTGAATAGTGATAGGCACTCTGTAGTTTTAAATAGCTTTACTCTGGCGAATACGATTTGGTTGAATTAGTAGTGGAAAAATCTTATACATGCAACTACTGCGCATTGGCTAGAGACACAGTCTATACAGAAAAATACGAAAATGATAACCTCAGGTGCAAACTAGTAAGGAAATTCGACAACTAGTACATGGTATCTCAACTTGCAGAATCACAATTTATCTAAATCCTGAGGGATATCCCCCGCTCACAGCTCTCTAAAACGCCTACAGCTCCCTTTGGACATATCCCCTGCACACACTTCGGCCAATGTCTCAGCGGAAGAACACACATCTTCCATATATCTAGTCGCTTTAGCAAGTAACAGAGTACTTGGAGCTTCTATCGGAGTTCCAGACACCCCAGTGGGTCTCATCCGCGACTGATCCATCTTGACCAGTAGAGACTGGCTTCCATGGTTCGTCAAAGGCCTCGAAAGAGAAGACATTCACACCCCAGTCGAGAATACCGCAAATGGCGGAGCTCCAGAAAGTTTGAGCGGACGAGACACCAGGAACTGCGGATTGGTATTTGGAGCCTGCTGTTGGCCAGCCTGTAGTTGATCATTGTCAGCCACCGTTCCGTGGGCTTTGTTTAGAGAGGGCGAAAATAAACTTACCAGTCTCGCCAACCCACAACTCTGGTCCTGAGCTAGCAGACCCGGCGACGTCTTGAATGTGTCCGAAGGCTTGCATGATATCATCGAAGAAGCTGTGGGTGGCATTCTTAATTTCCTGTCCTTGCCAATAACTGAAGGCGTTGCACAACCTATACATTTGTTAGCTTGTCTTGACTTTGTTGCGGTGCGCCTCCTTAAGTATAAAGTTCCCTGGAGCGAACTGGTCGAGTATTGAGAGCACTCACAAAATATCAGCGCCTCCTTGAATAACAGCATCTGCAGTTCCATCCATGTATTTGTTCCAGCTGTCTGCGGTGCCGACCTTGAAGTGTCCACCAAGAGCCTTCTTCACATCCTGAATTTTCTCCGAGAGCTCACTCCCTGTGAAGTTTCCACGATACAACGACTCGCTTCCTACGGTAATGGCGTACACCTGGTCACTGTATTGGGGAGCATATTCCACTACTGCTGCCTTGTCCTTCGCATAAGAATCTTCCGTATCAGGCCTATGATCATAGAATAAATTAGCATCCCGTCCATTGAACATCTGTAGTAGTGAGAAAAGGAGAAAGGACATACCAAATTCCCAAGACAACCTGGAATCCGCTCGACTTTGCGGCAGGCAAGATTTGCTTCGCAGTGTCGCAATCACTAGCAGCATAAACTCTAACTAGCTTACTGCCACTGCTTGAGATGGTCTTGAAGTCCGCTTCGTAGTCGGCCTGGAATTTACATGTTCCATCTGGCTTTTTGTCGCCGAGTGCGAAACCAAGAGTGCCAGCTGCTGAGACGGCCGAGACGACGAAAGGGAGCAAGGCAATTGCGGAGGTGGAAATGGAAGGCATCTTGAGCCGGTTTGCGGAGGTGGAGTTATAGGGATTGGTGTGGAGAGAAGACGCGTCGTCCTATCGTAGGGGTTGTTTATTTTGTAAGGAAAGAACCAATCAACTGCTTGACTGTACAAAAGGAGTGACTGCGAAAGCACCAAGATAGCAACTTTCAATCGAAATATTACAAGGTTAATGAGTGACTGAAATTCAAGCAGAGAATGAAGAATGAAGTTGCTTTTACCTGTAACCTAAGGTCAATTGAAATTACACAAAGGGGGATTTCCGCGCTTTGCCGTATGGGATTCGGAATCGAGATTATGTGGCTTGGCGGGTTATATTTGAAAACCTATGCTTGGCATGACTTTGGGAGAGCGAAGAAGCAACAGAGCAATTTTGCAGTCGATGATCACGTACTGACTCGATTAAATGATATGAAGGAGACTGATATCGGAACAATCATGCAGTGCTGCAAATGTTTTTATGGGATTTATGAATACAATAAGGTTGCTTTACCAATATCCAATTAGATCATCCATGTAGCATTCCCCCAAGCCAGCTATATAAAGATGATAAAACATACACACTCTCTGAACGCCTTATCCTAATGCTGTTATCTTTACACGGCGCTTGATTATTTGTTGGTAAAACTGGTGAAACTATTACTCGTCGTCGATGGCCAACGTCGAAGCTGGCTTTGGCGCGTACATTCGGAACTGGACGAAAATGATAGCATCTTCGACCATCGTCCCAAGGGAGCCAATTAACCACGGTGTGTTGGTGATCAGATATTCCTTCTCTAGGGAATGGAATAAGATGCCAGCACCGTAGGTCAGGTTGCCCATTAAAGAAAGAAGGAAGAATAGAAGAGCGAGTCCTTTGACGTTTAGTTAGAACCTGATAGCTCGTCCCAACACCAATGGAAAACTTACCTTCGCAAGATTTATCCTTATAATTTTTGATAATTTGTGGAATACGTGCCCTGCAACAATTAGCATCATGCACATTTTGTGTCCGGAATGAGACCTACCCAAGATAACAGACGGCGCTGAAATATCCTAGAACTTCGGCACCAACAGCAACATCATTCGCCTTCGGAGCACCATGTCCATTCTCGGGAGTGGGAGTCCAGACTCCAGATTGCCAGGCGATAACCCATCCTGCCGTTCCTGCAGCAAAGACTGCTAAAATGCTCAGGGTGTTTTTGAGCCAAGGGTTCGCAGTCGTTGAATCGTCTTCCTCGGTGATCTTGCTAAGGGAATCATTATGATAGTCCATGTTAGAACTCATCGTCGAAGAGCGACGTCGGTGCGATCCAGGTAGCCCAATACTGCTACTTCGGCGACGAGTGAGTAGAGCATCCTCCTCTGTTGGTGTGCTGGGCTCTGCTGATTCCAGGCTTTGAAGCTTTTGGGCATTGACACGATTGTAGTAAAGACATTGCCCGATGAGCACAAAGTCGGCGAAACAGAAGTAAATAGCCAGAGCAATGACTGTAGGCACCAGACCAGCCCAAAGTGCACCTACATAGACGTCAGTATGTGCACGTGATGGTCGTGTGACGTAGTTTGCCAGCTGCTAAGAAAGCGTAGGAGACACCGTGATTTTCAAGCAGTAAACTTGATCCATTCACAAGCTCGATGATGATACATGGAGTAGATACTGAGATTCTGCAAATCTCCTTTCAGACTCACCCGATAGGTTGGTTATGTCTCCCAAGAGCCAAACAAACAGAAAAGCCAACGAGATCCCCTCTGCGCTCCTCGTCCTATAGTTCAGGATAAGTTGTGGCACCTAGGAATTCTGTCAATATGACGATCGACACACACCTTTCACCAAGAAACGCGATGGGATGGTTCTGTGTTACTCACCAACAAGAATATCCAAGTAGCCAAACTGACGCTCCCAAAAATACCCGATAAGGCTTCTTGTAGAGTCAAATCCTGCGATAAGCTATTGAGCAGCTCCATGATGTGTAGAAAATTGAGTCCCCTGAAATGCGAAGAATATTTGAAGAGATGCCAAAAGTATGGAGGCGGCGAGGGCGGATCTGGGGGATAGATATGTTTGGAGATCACTTGGTTGATGTCTCAGTGATAGGTCAGAAGGATTGAATATCGTGTGATTGGATGAAAGAAAGAAAATGTTCGACTTTTTTGGCGTCTGAAGATTTTTGTTACGGCCATGTCAGATAAGATAAGCTCAGCCAATGATACCGAGGTAATTATTTTTAGGGGTTTATACATGACAATTAGAGCTTAGTATGCCTATTCTTTCTCTCCCGCTACTAGTTAGTTAGAACCACTACCCTGAATCAGCTGCAGCGACGTCACACAGCCTTTCACATTCTTGCACGGTGAGTTAGCAACGACTTCATAGCGTCGACGCTCATTGTATTGCTTGGGTAAAATCGACATGTCAGACCGCTGACCCATTTCATTTCATCGCTGCTATTCTGAGAAAGGGAGGAAACAACAACGGCAGCACGTCGAGTGAGCAAGACTGACAGCATCGAGGTTCGAGACCCATATGCGAACAAGCGCTCTCGAAGACCTGCGACTGAGCCAGCCTATCCCTTCCGCGCGACAGCAGTGATATTCACTTCGCGCGGCATCATACCCTCGATTCCCATCCTGTCTTTCGAATAGACGAAACACTCCATGTAAACGCGACGCCTACGATCACCGACCTTCTACAAATACTCGGCACATATTGACCAGGGTATTGCAGGTCATGCTTTGGTTTGGGTCGCAGGAAGAAATGGCAGGATAATTTACAGGTTTAGGAAGTCGGTTGCAATTCGCCCGTATTGTTTCTGAGTTACAACATACCGGCGAAACACTATCCAGGTTAAAGGAAATAATATCCACGCATACTAGGTGCTGTCCGAGATAGCCGCTTGACACGCCATCTGCCCGCTATTTGCTATTCAATGCCGTGCTTCGACTACATTTCATTTAAGTCTTCATTCGCTATGAACGCACTTAAACCAGTGATATGCAACGGGTCTTCTTGTTCCTTCTACCCCGCCTCTTCTCCATGAGCAATAGTATGGAACTGAATCGCAATTCGGACGTCGTCATTTTGTGACTTATTGGAGTGAGGGCGTTCACTTGTCGTCTAAGTAAGGGGCGCTTACCATTTGTGTTAATAATTCGAGCGTTGTTGCATCTAGTCCCAGTTCTCTGAGCATATGACCAAACTACTAGTCTGGGATGCAACACTTTTCTTAATCTACCCTTGAATATAGAACATATCATCGTTTATGCTAGGTCCTAGGTCCTACCTATATCCAAGTAGGAAAACACTCAGTTATCTGTAAGTACGAGTAGAGCTCAAGGTTGACCGTAAGTGAGACTTCATTCTACTACATATTTGACATATTTCCTTTGATATCGAGCAAATGCATAATATATCTCTCTTTATATTCTCCTCAATCAACCACGGCATCATCAGGATCGATACAACCGGCGAAGAGGTCGTCCTGGCCTAAAAGAGGTACCTCACATGCTGGATGCAAGAATCGTAGCCAGGAGCCATTTGGCATCTCTGAATGAATTGTGGCCATTGCGCACCAGCTGTAAAGCACTTCGGATCGCGCTCATCACCCATTTCTCTATTCCGTGCACTGCATTGCAGCAAACCAGTCCTGCAGCAATCTCTTGGGGGCTTGATGTATTGCATACGCCTCGAGCTTTTGTCCGTATACCTTACACTTACTTCCTCCTCCCTACCTAAACGGTCATCATCCCTAACCAGCCAAACATATGGCATTTGCTGCTCAGAATGCCACCGCACCTTCATAGACGACCCCGACTGTGCCGATCCCAGGAAACTCATCATCAGAGTAACGGCGCAAACCGATAAGAACGGTTATTTGATGTTCAAAGAGGCTGGGTTGCGCGGAACCCTTCTCAAAAACCACCAAGGGAGCAAAATCAGACAAGTTGATGACTCCACAACATGGTGCGGTCCTTCTGCGTTTTGAGCCATGTAAGTTCAAAACCAGCAAGATCTAATCAAATATCTCCCTCACTCATCCTGGACTCCTTTCATGATATGAATAAGATAGCATTTTTCATATTCCCAGGAGCTCAAACAATGTAAATCCCAATCCCCTTCGACTGAAAGTGCTTCGCAGAATGTAGAAACTTGAAAAAAAGAAACACTAGCTTCTCCCTGGTGATACTTCATGTGCTTTGGAACTTCGCAGCTTACAGCACAAATTCGTCCTGTATTTAAATTGCTATGTGAATCACTACAACTGAGCTTCTTTCCAGGGACATCCAAGGGAAAAGCACGGCAAAAGTATGATGTGCCTTGACCAAATTTAAGATTGTTCAGGAGAAGATCGGGAGACCAAACTATGCAGAACTTCAATGGTACAATCTGATAGGAACCACTTCACTGTGCTATTGTATTCATAGGCCATCACTTGCTACATCTCAAATCACCGAAAGCAGTAGCACATCAAGCAAGTCAAAGGTAAAGTTCATCGCCACATTCCGATTCAATAACTACAACAGCGCAACACTATGCATACTCATATCTAATGATATCCACCAGCTTCACTCCCAGTATATACAATACTTCTTCTTTCTCTCCTACTTTCGAATGCCCAAGTTATCCACCAAAGTCATGCAAAAACAAAGACTCATACTTCACTATCCAGTTGCCCGAGATCTGTCGCAGTAGCCCTGCCGTGAATCGAGCCTGTACTTTTCTATATGCAAAAGGTGATGCAGCCGCGCCTGTACCGTGGGTGTATGACAAAAGAAGAAAAATATGTACCCAAAGAGAATGAATGAACGATATCGAGTACGATATAAAAATAACTCCACCGGGTATCCGATCCAATTCCGCCATACCATTTCGATCCTATCCCAACCGTCTAGATCATTAAACAAAGGAAATAAATAAGAATAGCCAAACCGGGCTTGCAACTACTTTGTCATCTCGTAGATGCAAATCTCGGAATGGCATGGTAAATATGTTGAAGGGGCTCTCCTTGGATAAGTGGCGCGTAAAGGATACGACTAAACACCAACTCTAACGCGCTGCTGGAAGACAGGAACATCACTGAAATCCAGGCCATAAGCTTCGGTTGCATCCACGCCTTTCTTTCCGCCAGCGGCCATGATCGCAGCATTTTGGCCTGCGTTGCTCAATTCGTAATCGCTTGTGTATCCATATCCGAGCCCACCTGCATATCGATCCAGAACCAATACGTCGTCTGCGGGTTCAACCACTTTACACGGTTGATATTCATCAAAATACGATGCATCGATCTCCGGAACAGCATGAACGGTGAGCTGTGAACCATATGTATGATCGTAATCACCGGCATGCATTTCCCATTCTTTCTCGCTGTAGGACGAGCGCCGTGACTGCCCTTTGTCGAGATCAAAAGTGTAGTGATGAACAGGCAAAGGGCGATGACATTGAGCTGCAGGTCGAGCACTTTGGGAGCGGGGTGGGAACATTTTTTCGGTATACGGAGCTGAAGGGTATGCCGCTAGTTGCTGCTCATCAGTTTGTTGACTTGGATGCCAAAAGGCTTCTTGTTCCGAAAGCTGATATCTAACTAGTTCGCGGTTCGCCTTTCCTTCTGGTAATCTGGTAGGAGACTGGTTCCGCGAAGAGTTCTCTGACTTGTCGTACTCAGAACTTGAAGGTGTCGATCTTGGAACAGGTTTACGTTGTGTTTGCATGGAAATAGGTGGAGGACTTTTCACACGGTCAACCCTGGCCAACGACAATCTCTTCGCATCCTCGTCGGCAGTGCGCCTTTGAGATGGCAAATCACGGATAGTAAATGTCGATCCCGAAGAGCTTGTTCTCGAATTCGGTCCAGTGCTACCATTAGCGAATGGGTTTCCATTCGCTATGGAGTTGTATGATGCTTGCCGGCTGCTTAACTCTGGTCTCGGCATTGGAGACACTTCAAGTGTGGCTTTGGACACAGCCTTGCGAGCGGCCGGCGCTTCTAATTGAGCGGTCATGCTTTTGGTTCTTGGAGCTGGCTTTGAGGATGTATCGCCCATGGCTGTCAGTGCCAAATCATAAGGAGAAGCACCTAAACTGGAAGAAATATTATCAATTGAAGTAAGATGTGTTTCGAAGTCAGTTTGATCCTCCTGCGGATATGTATTAAGAGATTTAGGTGTAGGAAATGGGTGTAAAGAACGTCGTTCGGTCTTCGGGGTGGTTGGAGCCGATGGGGTCATAGTATGTCTCCGCATATTAGGTGGTCTCCAGCCGACGAGATAATCTTCTTCTGGGATAGAAGCTGGCACAGGTGGAAGCGCGCCATGCAGTCTAGCATATGTGGCTTCATCTCGAACTTCGGCGGATCCAACGGACATGATAGTAGCAAGTGTTTCTTTCGAGCTTGGTCTCCTCAGCCCCATATGTTCTGTGTTTGGAAAAGATTTAGTCGGGAAGCTATCAACCCTCTCACCAAGATGACGTTCAGTGGAAACGGGAATTGGAGGTATCCCTGACTGCTCGCTAGTTGATTTGAAGGCTTGTATTGTATATAGAGGCGAGCTTGCCTGGTAGGACTGAGGGCGTTGTCGCAAAGATCTCCATCTTGATGAATTATTTGTGGGAGTACGTTGGTCCTGTAGTAACGGAGAGACAGGCATACTCTGTCTGTGATACTTTGAACTTGCCTCTAATGGGGAAGACTGGTTCGTAGTTGGAAAGTACGCTCCTTTGTTCATTCTGGAAACCAGCTGAGCGTTGGGACTCGTCATTGGGATAGCATGAACATTCATGTTGTGCGGATGGTTCCCTGGGGCAGTCAAGCGCACGTTCTCAGCCCTGTTCAAAGGCTCCTTGCTAGGAAGCGGCGGAGCCTCTTTTGGTGGTACAGTTGGCGCTCCTGAATTCCTTCTAGAAGTCGAAGAACTATATCCACTATCCGTCTTGGCCAGAGATCTTGCATCGAATTCACGTGGGCCTCGAGGACAAGAGAGAACTTGCTGCTCGGGCGTAGCTGGTGAAGGTCCATAGCCAGAATCGAATGATCTCTTATCAATGCCTGAGGATGGCTCAAGTGTGGGTGTAGACATTTCCGCCTCGAATAACTCATCTTCTACAGAAGTCTTCTTGCTAGTCGCCTCCAAGGTGGGCAATGTGATCGGGCTTGCAACAAATGAAAATGGGCTCAACTCAGATGTTGGAAAATTCACACTCAATATATGAGCATTATTGGGCGATATTGAAGGACTGACACTCTGTTTAACACTGGGAATATGGATGGTCAAAGAATCATGAGAGCTGCTTCCGGTATGGAAGTCATTGGTAAAGGCTTGCGGCTCAACAGACCAACGAGGTTTCACAGCTTCTGTGGGGACTGAAATGGTGTAACTCCGTTGGGTCATTGCGTGGTGCTGAGTAATTGCTTGAACCGCGGCCATTTGGTCGGTTGACGGTAGGCTAGCTCTCCTATCTTCCACGCTAGGTGTAGGACTTGCTGAACCATTCGTGATTCTCAATGAACCTAATTTGAATGCCCCAATATGGCTGAGATCGTTCGGAGTTGACGTACGTGCTCCTGGGCTTTGATTATCAATGTTCGTTCTTAACGCGAGAGGTGGTGGTGTCCATCCTCCAAAATCACTATATGTCGCTCTCTGGTTCCGGTAGGTAGACCGCGTAATCAGTGGCACGCTTGGTCTTGTTGCCACTCCATGCTGAAGAAGTGACTTTCGACGAATTGGAGCATATATCGCAGGATCAGATTGACTCCTTTGGTATGACGGATCGGATCGTTGCCAGTCTAAATCCCCATGCTGTCCAGCCAGGCCCGTCGCGATATGTACCGAATCTGGTTTTGGAGAAAGTGCTTCCGAGACGAGGGAAAGGCGATTGCTATCAGAGCTAGAGGCATATGGGACATGTGGGAGAGAGTTTCGCGAGCGATGGCAGGAAGGTCTATATTTTTGTGTCAGCCCGAGATGTTTCGACCAAGACGGTAACCTACCTAGAACTTGGCGTCGACGCCCAGGGTTTGTCCAAAGGTGCCTCAACCGCAGTAGAATTAATTGAATTGGTTCTGCTGCCGAACCGGCCAGTAACAATTGGGGCTGTATTAGTTGGGATAGGATCGGGAAGGGCCTCTGAGAATAAGATATCCTTTTCTTTCTTCGAACTTCTTGATCTGAAAATGCTCATTCGCTTCTTTTTTGAAGGTGTCGGCGCCGGGCAGGAAGATGAGAGAGTATCTAGCGGTGCGCTCTCCGGAATACTAAGATGCTTGCCATAGGGAATCGCAGTCGAAGAAGTCACAGCACCCTTTCCAATCACAGAATTTCGACGACTTGCGTTTGGAGTGTTGGAGGTCGACGATGGGACGGCAGATGGCTTCGTCTTTGGCTTGGATAACTTATTTTTGCCCCGCCTTGGGGCCTGAGTCGATTGACCATTTCCCATGGCTGAGATTAATGGCGGTGATGTGGGTAAGACCTCAGAAGACAGACAGTAGGTCGATTGATGGGTATTGTTATATCGCTTCCATATCTCTTATATTTACCTGTCGTACTAACCCCAGATTAATTAAAACCTTAGGAGAGGATGATATCACGAGAGTCAGAGAAGAGGAGACGAAGATCGTTTTAAACGAGTGGAGGTTGAGGTGGAGGTTGGATGTTGGATAGAAATGAGGAGGAGGAGGAGGAGGGAGAGGAGAGGAGAGGAGATGGCAGTGGTAAAGTATATTTGGTCCTCTCGTAGCCTTGGCCTTGGATGGAGAAGTAAGGTTAGATGAATGAGAAAGAGAAAGGTCGATGCTCAAAAGTCGACCAGGGTAGCGAGCTACCCAGGTTAGCAGGTATGGCGTTTCAAGGATAAATAATGTTGGCTGTAAGCCTCGACAAGGGCCTTAAAGCTCCTTTGGACGATCCCAGCGAATTAAAAGTGGGCGTGTGTTTGCGGTAAAGAAAGAGAGAAATCAAGGATTAATTCAAGATATTCGTGGATATCCAGGATATTCAAGGATATTATCCACTGGAATAATGAGGAGAATCGTAACAATCGTAACAATCGTAAGAGCAACGCAGCATAGCAGCGTAGCAGCGTATCAGGAGGAAGACGCGGAGGAGGGAAAAAGCAGGTTATGGGTTATGTTGGAGAACCAGGTTATGCGCTACAATTAATGTGCACGAAGCGCAGTACTTCCATAGGCAAAAGCATGGATTCATTGGATTATGTAGGCGTTTCAGAAAATGTACAGAGTCCAGCAAAAATAGATGCAACGATTAGTACAATGCAGCCATGTCCATAACTTAGTATCCGTACGTCTGCATTTAATATAATACACTACCATCTAGGCCGTTTTCAAAACCTGCATCAGAGCACAGCTGACGACCCCTCAAACTGAGGAGCAATTGACGGTACTCGGCTGGCTGGTTTGCATGGAGTAGGTGTAGGCGTAGGTGTCGGCGTAGATGTAGGTTCTCAAAGTGGCTGGGCGGCGCACCTCTCTGCAGTGGTGGAAAGTGAATGTCACGATAATGCATAAGTCGATGATCAAGACCGCGTATTCATTCGTACAACATGATATTGCGCGGGAGACTAGCCTCTGAAGTCTACAGATAGTTCGTGGGTAACGAGAGAGATCTTCCCCAATCTCGGATTTCTGAGCGAAACCTAGAGCTAGAATGAACGCTACGTTTTAGATGATATATGCGATTTTCATCACTACTTATTACTACTCGTGTTACTGTACAAGTAGGTTTTTTCACTGTCGGTCTTTTTGTACTTGTACTTCCGTATAGTATCTACTAGGTTGGTGAGGTTACGGGCGAGTAGGTCATAGATACAATGCCGCGTTGCCTTCTCTTCCTAGTTGCGGTCGCAGTCGCACTCTCAAATTGAGTTACTTTGAGGTAGGTCATGGTTGCCATCCCGTCCCTCCTCAGTAAACGTCGGCCCTCCAATATGAATATTCCATCTATGTTACCTCCGCATTCTTAGGTTTAAAGTGGTAACTATTCAATCCTTTCAGTCAATCCGATGCTTGATCAACATGCTGGTATTTCAACGCATCAATCATTCTGCACCTGGACACGTCCATCCTCTGGCGGCAATGATCTTGCCTACTTCTACTTGTCTACATACCCTACCTAAATAGGCGGTTGGCTCGACAGTTATCAAGGAACCATGAACAACGCCATCGTTGAAGGCACTAATGCATGTAGATGTGAAAGTTTAGACCAACCAGATCTCTGCAATTCAGCGACGGTTGACGGAAGGACTGGCAAAAAGATCGGCTTGGCAGCTTATCTAGTGCGTTAGCGAGCGGCATGGACTTCCATTAGAGCTTCAGCAACGGACCTCCTTCTTCCAAGCTTCTTCAAGTGAGGAGGTTGGCCCCGCACTAGAGGTGGCTGAGAGCCTCACAGCTGCCGAGTCCGAAGAAATGTCATTACATGACAGCGTGTAAATTGAACCATCTCGCGATCGGACCATTTACCAGTGGATTCATACCAGCAAAAATCTCGGGATAGCTTCATTTGGTTGGTACGTGCACAGAGAAAATTCGCATTGGAGAAGAAGCTCGAGCAAGTTCATGTTGTGTGGTATGCCCATTTTTGTCGTTCGAAGCACGAACAAGTAGACGTACCATCCTTTCTGGTGATCATTAATTGTGGTTCTTGTGGATGTCAAATTCATCTGATAACTATCTTAAGATATTAAAGGGCAATTTGTGGCTGAGTGATGAAGGGGTATCCATAAGTCGATAAGAATGGATGTGCAGTACCGATCTCACTGCCTTAAAGACCGCAATCCTTCATTCCTCCATCCTCCGAGCCATCTCACTGTCGCGCGCTTGCATTCAGACGGTGAAGAAGAGCGTAAGTCATACACGATTATTTCCGGACAGTTGGCACACGTCTCTACCGCCATGGCAAACTTTTCCCGTCGCATTTGGATCAATTGGGAATGGCATAAGGGGTACTTTTGGAGCCTTCGTCTGAATTTGTCTTGACGTCGAGATCTTTTGCGCGAAATGAAACCTACCGACGAATTTTTTCCCGCTCTTTCGACATCTCAAGAGTCGAGAGTCTCGATGCGGGTATATTCCAGCGATAATATGATGCACTTCGTATATCAAAGCTCTTTTGGTACAGGGATGAATCAAAGCCATCCTATTTTGACATCACTATCGGTGCAAGCGACACAAATGGATCCAATTCTGGGGCGAAATATGCAATTTTACCCACCCGGGATCGGTGATTTCGATGAGCTACGCTTCTTCGTACGGTTCTACTCGTACCAGAGCATCACCACGCCATGTCAGCCACTGTCAGCTATTTTCAAACCACTTGCTAATAGAAATATACTGTAGCCAACAACCTCGCGCCAACGTGCTTGGTACCCCTTTACCCTTCTAGAAACTTCACGATAACTTCATCTTTTTCTGGACCTGCATGAAACCAAGCGAGAGACCAGAACTTCGGCGCTTCCGTCTCAGACTGCTGCTAAATCTTCATACACTGGTTTACCGTAGTCCGCATTGACCAGGTCGAGCTCAATCCCGCCGATAGCTTTCGATCCATCCGCTAGGTTATCGAGGTGCAGAGAAGGTCGGTCAACATGTTGTCAAATCCAGAATGAAAAGGGATCACCTTGTTGCTCCTGGTTTACGGGCCCATTCGGCGCAGATACCAGATAATAGTGAGGTTTGAGGCTATGGTTACAAACTCCTACGTGGGGACCTCGGGACCGTACTCTGTTAGTGAGTACAATATGAAGTAATACCCTCGGTATATGAGACGGAGGTAGATCATCGGAGAGTTTTTATATTATCCTCGGACCACTTGTCTCAAAAATAGCATCGTCATCATCAACCAGTATCATCGTAATCAAACCATTCATCATAAAGGCAGCACAGCACAATTCCACCCCAGCACCACGAAAGCTTCATATAACTCGAACCATGAGCATCCAAGATTGGCAGACGTTGAGTTCCTGGTTGTAACAAAACCTTCAGATGTCCATCGTCAAGGATTTTGACGTTTTGTCCCCGATTAAAATCAAACGGGGAGATTGTCATACCGCATATTTTTGATGCTGTAACTGGCCTCTGCAGCAAAGCACGCACACACCGCATGAGATTGATTCCGAGCGAACAATAATGCGTTCTGGAAGTCCACGTACTGCGGCCGACAGGTTCCATGAGCGCCAGCGAAGAGAACAGAAAAGACGGGACGAGTTTCATTTCAGCTGTAGCTGTTGGTTTGCTGTCATGAAAGCTGTGTTATGTTGTTGCATAAGATGATGGTGGTGGTGTTCGGGGCGGAAAGCAATTGACTTTTTTGAGCCTTGCGGTAACGTCGACATCGCACCAGTTGAATTTGGTTTCTTGGTTGTGGGACCGGAAATCTGGAACCAGTATGTTCGACTGGAAAATTTATGCTGAAGATGCAGTCAGTACCTGCAACATTTCCACTTCAGCCAAGTCGGAGGCTGATCGTGCCCATATCGGCTGTTGTTCACCGACTGAGTCTTTGCTTCGTTTCTTCGAGTAGATAGTAAGTTGGGTAATTTTTCTTGGTTAAACGATATTTATGCTCGAGCAGCATCTCTTCTTTTCTGGATTTGGATGTCGGCTAGTTATTATTTCCTGGTTTTTGTCAATATTGTGGTACAATTTCGAAAATGTTTTGCGGGAAGCATTTACTCGCACGGATCGAGAAAGAAGGAGATACACATTTTACATTTTCTTTCAGATTTCCATTTGCGGCATGCTCATGGTCGTTCCCGTCTTGATTTAGAGGTGCAGTAGAAAAGATCGCCAACAACTGGTCGTCTGGCGTGTCTAGACAGCTCAAGACACATCGCCGAACAAGAGCTCGAGCTCGTGATTGTCGGGCTTAGAACCTTCTTGGATGGCAATAGTAACCTTGCTTTCAAGCCCATGGTTTCTTCACGTCGCCTATTTACGGGTGGAAAAGGTAAAATGTAGGAACCTCACAGCAAGGGCTGATTAATTTAATGGTAATCACTGGCAGCCTGGCCCTTGCCACAATACGTACATGCTAAACTTCATCCTTTCCAAGATAACACTACCGCCCCTCATCCTCATACCCGACGATCAGACTTCTAGCTGCTTAAACTCACCATCCGTGGTACAGCTAGAGAATCGCCAATATCGACTCTGCAACATGGGCGCACCCCTGGTCAAGACCCATTTCAAAGGTTTATTGACAGGCGGAAATTTATTGTGCCACAAGCCGTTCTCAAACTGGACGCTCTCCATATTCAAGAAGAAAACTGGGAGGGTGTTGAGGAGGAAAGGTAAGTTGACTTGCTTCTTACCAGCTGCTGCGGCTATCGCCAATATGTCGATTGGTGTGCCGGGAGTGTTAAAGCGTGCAAGCTCTGCGATCGCTGGAGGCTCTTCCTTGAGGTGGTTATGGAGATGCTGCGAGAACGAGTCCATGATGGCAATGAGTTCCTCCGCGGAAAACTTATGGCCCCTATCCTTAAGGTAATTCCTGAACTTCTCGAGACCATCATGAAATTCCGCTGCATTTGTTAGCCCAGTATTCATCTGTAGGATGATAATGTCATAGCGTGTTACCGTGTTGGTCTACAGCGCCAGCCATCAGTCCCGTCTTCCCAGCGGCCTTATCGAGGGCTGGGAAGAATTCTGTCTCTTCATAGTGGTGATGTTGATCAACGCAATCGACCCACGCAAGGCAATATCCTACGAAATCACTCCTGTCGGTTGCTAGTTGGATACGTGGTGCTTGCTGGTAAATGCTATTGAAGCCACGGATAAAGAGTTATGGCTCAATGCCATGTGTGAAGCTTCCTTGGTGAACGGATCTGTCTACAGGGACACGGCTTGTCAGGCGGTGGTCTTCTATCCTACGTCAGAAATCATACTTTACCGGTCGTAAATTTCGGCGTGTTGATCACATTCAGTGGGTAGTCTTTATACATCGGAGGCGCCATGGCACCTTACTTTCCAGCTATGGTGTGTATTGGTCTGTTCTAGAGGGGTCAAAGAGGTAGATGGAAGGCAACGTCAGGTCGACCCTTTGGTCCACGGAATGATGCAAATCTTTCGGATTCTAAGAGGCAATCTGGGAGGGTCCACGGGTGTCGTGGGGGCGATGCCTCGACCTTTCTTGCCTGCTTCTTGTTGTCCTCAGAAACCAACAATTTATATCCATCTCAACATATGTGATGAGGCACAGTCCGCCCCCACACCTGGCCAGATTTCTGACTGTACCACGCCATCACCAACTGTTGTGAATATTTGCTAAGATATTGACTAATATGGAAGCAATGCTGGGGTATATGATCCATTGCGCGATTGCAGAAGGGAATACTCCAACAACGAAGGAGCCGTTGTAATATGTGATTCCTTAAAAACCTGAAGAACCCGGTCGTATACAGCACAGATAGAAAGTGGAGGTGCAGGTGTTCGTTCGTCTCCACCTTTCGCTGCCCAAACTCCCTCGAATGTCCTACTCATGTTCATGTAACGTACCTATTATTATCATAATGCCCTTTTATTTTGTGCTAATCCCGAACCCCTCAATCTCCCATCATGCAAGGAATTACTCGGCTGCCATCATCAGCTTTTCGCAAACTCCGAGATCTACCCGCTCCCCCTACCTTTCGCTCCAACTTCTCGGGACCCCGTTCCTGTTATCTATGACAAGCCCGAAAGCTGGTCGCTCTTTCACCCTATCAGCTGAATAGCTCCTTTAAATCCCCGCCTAGCCCTACACACTTTTTGAGAATTCGATACACAGAAGGCGGAGGTTATGTAAAAGAAAACAATAGATTGGTTAGGATTTGTGAAGGATAATCATATGATGTATAAAATGATTGTAGAAATAATCTTATGATGGGTACGATGGATGCGATGAGAAACGAGACATGAGAAATGATAAACTGAAGATATAAAATAATAACCGTACTCTCCTCGAAGCAGCGCATCTATGTCTCTCGTGCACGAACTGCTGTTTGTTTTTCCTTGAATTTGAACGACTTAAGTGGAGGTTCGTCTCCGTCTTCGCCTTCCCAGAACTGGGCATTGTCTAGAACCGATCCTAAGCACTGCATGTCTAGCTCTGGTCAGTTCTGGTCTGCATTATCAACGGCACGGTACGGAAGCATTTACCTTTAGCTAACTGCTATCTGCTATCTTTATCAATTCGCTAAGCTTTCTTCTCGCGCTTCTCCAAGGTCCATCGCTGCGATTTCGGTCACAGCCTCGACAACCTTCCCAGGTTCATAGCTTTCTCAGCTTTCTCCACAAACTGACACATTGCCTTCACCAATCAAATGATGCCCTGACAGGATTACTATCTGCGGTTTATCATTTATCTGCCATTTACCTGCTATTTATCCTTTAAACGGCCTCTTCCCTCGCAATTGATCTGCCTCCTCCCCTCCCCTCCACCATACTATACCAGGGCAGGCCAGAGCAGCGCATCTTTCACTTCCTGACCTTCCGACAGGTTGTACGACCTTCTCCCTTCGTTACTGAGAAAAGTAGCTATGGAATCTATCTTTATCTCTTTCCTCAATCTTGAACAACACATCAATACCATAATTATCAAATACAGCAGACTCAAATTCTAAGAATCACAAGGACCCTCCTACAGCTCTCTGCAGCACCAAACCACAGAGCAGAGACCATCTCCTCCCTTCTACCTTCTCCAACACCAATACTCTTCGTGTCCATTCTTCTTTCTCCTATCGTTGAACCCTTCGCTCTGCCTGTCCCCAATTCATCCATGTACCTCCCGAAGAATTCTTTAAGATGGAGACGATAACAATACCTTCTCCGTCTGCCTTTCTTTCCTCCCCAATCATCACACCTGCACCCAAACCACCTCCACCTCCCAAGAAACGGAAGCAATCTACTTCAAAGGCATCTAATCCTTCAGCGAAGAAAGAGACGGGCATCACGAAGCCCAAACAATCCAAAAGTCGAAATGGTATGTCCGATTCGCTTTCCAATGTCTTATCATCTGATTGATAAGAGTTCCCCCGCACGAGCTTCATGCTAACAAAACTTATCTTCAGGTTGCATAACTTGCAAAGCAAAGCGCCTCAAATGCGACGAGTCGAAACCATCATGTCAGCAATGTTACAAAAGAAGTGTTACGTGCGGAGGCTACAAGAAGGACTTTAAATGGAGACCATTCGAGGAAGCGACATTCTCAAACAAGGTTGCGCCGGCGCCTTCGACGAAAAGAGGTAGGGAGGATATGCAAGACCCCCAAGAATGTATCTTTATTCTGATGTCTCCAGATTCGATTGTCCTGGATAAACCGCCGGACCCTGCCCCCGATGCAAGTCCCGTAGCTTCTGAGGCGTCGGCATCAACGCCAGGGGAAGACGATGTGCACATGCAGGAATCCTTCTTCAATGCTACTGTACTCTCGCCGTCCAACTTTGATATGTCCTCTATCTCGGACCTACAATTCGGCAATTCTCCTTTGTTTGATATGAGCAACCCTATCTTGACGCAAGAACCAAGACCTCGAATCGAAGCAGATTCGGTAACAAGCAGCCTAAGCAGTATGTTTGAAGAAACTGGTCTCGTCACCCCTACTACGAGATCGACATTCTCTGGTCAGTCGCCAAGATTAATAGATCTCTTATCGCCTGGCTCGTTTTTAAATACCAGACAACCATCTCTTTCAAACTCATCACCTACAATGGCACTCACCACTCCAGTCATGGATCATTTTCAATTTGGAAATGATCTACCGTTGGAGGATGATATTGAGGAGATCATTCGTGACCCTCCATTATCTGATGCCGATATGTGGCTGGCACAAAGCCCATTCCATCCTCAACCAAGATCACAAACTGCATCCCCCAGAAATTACAGCCCTATGTATCGACAGCCAGACGTTCCTGCAGGAAGTCCGGAAATGCTGATGCTTAGATTTGACAAGCAAACATGTGGGATCTTGTCTGTCAAAGATGGGCCTACCGAAAACCCATGGAGGACATTAGTTTGGCCTCTAGCAAGGGATTCACCTGCGTTGTACCATGCGATAGCATCTATGACTGCATTTCATACGTCTAAGGAGAAGCCTGCATTACGAGTCGATGGAATGGAGCACATGCGCAGGAGCATCCGATCCCTAGCCACAGGAATCGAGAAGATGAGGACAGATACCGCACTTGCCACGACACTGGTACTTGCATTCTCTGAGTCATGGGATCAGCATATCTCTACAGGTATTGAGCATCTTCGTGGTGCCAAAATCCTGGTCAATCAAGCTTTGATGAAACACAGTAAGAGAAGCCTCGTGGGTGATGATCTTGCACGTTTAAAATTTCTTTGCAACACCTGGGTCTACATGGACGTCATCGCTCGTTTGACATCCATTGATGACGACGACTCTACCGACTTTGAACACGTTCTCTCCCCACTCAACACCTCCACTTCCTTTCCTTCTGCTAGCACAGAGATAGATCCGTTGATGGGTTCTGCAGCTACACTCTTTCCCCTCATAGGTCGTGCTGCAAATCTTTGTCGCAAAGTCCGCAAACTCTCTTCCAATTCCATCGCGATCATTTCTCAAGCCATGGAGTTGAAACAAGCTATCGAACAATGGAGTCCGTGTACCACCTTCTCCAGTCCGGAAGATCCTACCTCAGAGATACAGCATGCTCTACAAACGGCTGAAGCGTATCGCTATGCCACTCTCCTCCATCTTCATCAAGCCGTTCCAGAAATTCCTTCCCTAACATCTGCGCAGCTAGCTAAGAAAGTTTTGGTATATCTTGCGACTGTGCCTTTGAGTAGTCGGCTAGTCATTGTTCAAATATACCCACTCCTTGCCGCGGGATGTGAAGCATCGGAAGATGAGGATAGGAAGTGGGTTGATGAACGTTGGCAAAGCATGGCACAGAGAATGTGGATAGGAAATATTGATCGCTGCTGGGAGGTTATGCAAGAAGTTTGGTCGCGGCGTGATGCAGTTGCAAGGGAAACGGAGCAGGAAAATTTGCGAAAGGCGGGAAAGAGAGACATGGGAATGTTATACAGCGAAGGATCAATGAGGAAATTCGAGGAGGAATTGGCAAATGAAGAGATTAATTTCTCTGATTTATTGAACGACACGGGAATTCTTAGCCGCCGGGCATCACCTGCTGGGCAGAGAAGAAGCATCGCAGCTCAAGGAGGATTTGCAGAGGCGAAAAGGAGACAAGAGCCTATCACGGAGGACATGGATCCTGAACTCACGGTGAGAGGGAGACTGCATTGGGTAGGGGTTATGAAGGATTGGGAGTGGGAGAGTACGTTAACCCCATCCTGTCTTGTGATTCATTTTGGGAATATTTCCATTACGCCGATTGTTCTATAAAACGTGCTAACAAAAACTTCATAGTCCTACTTGGCTAGTCCGCAGCCCTGCAGCCAGTCTCTTGCACCATTAGACTCATTTCTTACCATTCCTCCTTGCCATGGAACTCGCTGCGCTTCCGCTTGTTGCCTTCTCAGTCGTCGCTCCTCTTCTTCTCGCGCGTCTTGAAGGAACGCTTCGTATGAAGGGGGTGAAGCTGTCGTGTATGATGGAGGGTTCAGGGTTGATACTGTCGACAAATTCGTTGTCGATTCGGACGATTTCGAAGCCTTCAGATCCATCATGTTTTCCGAGTTTGATTTTACGGGTCGAGTGCTGGATTTGGAGGTGTTCGAAATACGGTCTTTGATACCAGAGAACATAACGATTGTTCGTGAAGATACTTTGGGACGTCTTTTGATTGGTAGAAACTACTGGGGTATCTGAATTTGATTTGTTGTTGAGTTTCTTCAAAGCTTGAATTTGTACTTCAGCGATGGCGTTTTGGAGGGGAGAGATGGATTAATGGCGTTGTGGCGTTGGACTTTTTCGATATTACTTGTTCGCCCTCCCGTTGTGGATATTGCTTGAGATCGACCTTTTCGTTCGTTGGATTTGATGGGCTGGATTCAGGAAAAGGTAGGATGCTCGATATGCTTGGCAAGATAGCTCAGGAGAGATATCGTACTTAGATAGGATTACTTTGGCCCTTTCGAGATAAGATAGGCAAATAGCTAGGCAGGCAGGCAGAGAATGAGATATGACAGAATAAATGGATTTATCAACTGGCATATAAATGTGTCTGCATGTATGTGTAACACAAGCCTTTATACTCCGATAATTACCCAAACCAAACCAGTACTCCGCGAACTCCGGGCTCTGCAGCGAAAATGAGGGAATGACTTGGGGTAATAACCGAAGGGCGTAGGTTGTCTTGTCTCCCGCCGCGGCAAAGTATAGTAATCACTACCTATAGCCGAAAAGCCAGCTGAGCCGAGTTTTGACTGTAGTGAGCTTATCCTGGGCTGAAGTTGTGTTTGGGGACGGAGCGATTTGTAATCGTGGATTGAATTGGGTTGGAAATGACTGCTGGGTGGGAGGAGAAGTATAAAGTTATTTCTGTTCTGGATAGTTTTGGTCTGGTTTGGATAAGATATGAGGATAGAAGTAGAGAGGCAGGAGGGAGGGCGTATATGTATTTATCCGAATAGCAACTCAGCAAAGAAGAAGGAGATTATTTGTCCCAATAGAGAGAGAGAGATGAGAGATATGCAAGGCACGTGTATGTGTATGCTAGCTATGAAGGTAAATCCCGCCATGCCATAGATAATCGCGGCTTTTGCGCCATCTTGTAGGTTATAGGATGGGAGTGCGAGTTGGTGAGCATGTGCATGATGCTGGTTCTTGGCGTTGACTCAGTTGGGGAGCGGGCTTTGTGTGGTTCATGTTTGTGGATTTCTATCATGTGGTGAAGTGTTTTACATCTGTACGAAGCATGTGTTTTCGTGATCATCAGCCCTAGGAATGAGGCCGGTGGGGAAGCGGGCAGACGAAGGGGGTGATGTTCATGGTTTTGGGTGGGATAGGGGTTAGCTGCGTCTGTGAGGAGGAGGATTGTGTTTGTGCTAGTGGAAGATCGACGTCGTTGAGGAAGTAGCAGGGCAGTGGAGAGTGAAGCAGGAGAGAAGATCTTAACCGGGGATTGTCCGGGCCGGTGAAGGGTTTTGGTGAGCGGGATACTGGGTTGGGCGTAGTGGAGTTGGGGATAAGGAGGGATCGGATGGAGAGACTATTGCGGAGGGATGTAGAAGCTCTTGGCGGGTTTTCTGACTTGAAATACTCTAGGAGCGAGGATCTAGTGAGTAAACAAACAAGCAAGGCCACAGCTCTAGAGTTGTGGTCGCTATAAACATGAGGCCGGGCACCTGAAGATGGTCTTCCTTCAATACGCATGAGACAGATATCATAGTGATTCTGAGAAACAAACCCTCTCCCTCCAAACCTCAACCAAGCAGTACTATAGTCATCTAAATGTAGACTCCTAGACCGATGATTCCCGAGAATTTCCATAGACGAGACGGTGCGGGGAGTGGACTCACTAGTGACCCATACCGGTGGAGACAAAGGTGGGTATGGCTTCAAAGTTCGAACCAAACTGGACGATGATGATGCGATAAGAGATAAGGCAGTGGGAAAGGAAGGAATGAGGGGTTATGCATCCGCTCACGGTGAAATACCAACTTGCATGGCGAACTTCATCGTCATATTTGTGCGAGTAATTTAGGACAAGGGAGAACCTGGTTAACACGACTCGTGGAGTTGGGTCCTGTCGCGTGTTGTAGAACAGCATGTGAAGATTCCCCACCGGTTATTTCTTCGCAGGTGGAAGATCAAATAGGAAGATCGTGGGAAGGAGGAGAAACTCTGGCTAGCAGAAGTTTTCCATGTAGGAGCATAGTACAGCATAAGGAATATACCTTGATAATATAATACGTTGTGTGAGGGCAAGTAAAATGTGCAGTGCGGAGTGCGGAGTGAGAGTGGAGAGTGAGTGGACAAAGAGCACGCAATACGCACCAAATATTCGACATTGCTGAAATCCGGGGTAAGGAGGAAGGCCACCCCTTATGTTTAAGTCAACCACTGTCCATCTTTGTAGAACATATCAAGAACCTCAGCTTTTGCGATTTCGCGCCCCTTTCGTGTGGAATATTGTTTAAATTGATGTTTGCGCAAAGCATATTACAGTACATGATATTGTATTCCCGTCATGCTATCAAAACCCAACGCGATGGATGAGGAGGCCCAGATTACGGTATAGTGGAAAAGAGAACCAGCTAGCCCAGAAGAAGACGAAGAAGATGAAGGAGAAAGAAGAAATAATCCGGGTATCGATCGAAAGAAATGCTGGTTAAAGAGTTATGAAATATTAAAAGGGTCCTCCATCAACGGCATTGCTCCCTATCCGCGCTCCAATATGCTGATATGTCCCGCCCACCGCGAAGGTACTGTTGTTTCGACTTATTGAGAGACTGGTATGTATCGACGACGTTCGAGTTCTTGTCTCTGCCGTGGTGTTCTTAGCGGAATCCATAGGCACGCTTCGTCTGATGTACCCATCTACCGCCCTCCAGAATGAACGAGGTATCGACTTGGATTTCCGCATCCCCTTTATTAGCTGCGCATACCATGTTCTCCCCTTCGCAGATGCGATGCCTCTCCCAAAATCCGAATTACATCCTCCCAGCCCATGGACTCAAATTCACAGCCTTCCTCCTCCGCTCCATCTCAACCATCTTCTTCCTTTTCCTTTCCTTCTCCTCTTCCGCCTTCCTGCACTTCTCTAAATATTCTTTGAAATCCCGACTCTCCTGTTCGTCATCGGTTTCGTGTTCATCCTCCTGCAGAGCGTTCTCCTTGGTAATCTCGATCGCTCCCGTTCGTACGCCTGTTTTGGGACCCGATCGATGCGAATGCGTTGTGCTTTTCGTGGTGGAGTTGGTTGTGGATGGGGAGAGAGGATTCCTGCGATCGGAATTTGGACTGTCGAGGGGTGTTTGACGTCGGAGGTTCTTAGAGTCGTTTGACTTTGAGGTTTTGGAGTTGGTAGGAAGGGAGAGGGATTTGAATTTATCTAAGAACGTCATTGGGAGTGCTGGTGGAGGAGCAGAGTAATGGGGATTGACAATCCAAGGCTTCTTAACAGCGAACGGTGGGTGGGATAATCTTTCCGGTGGGAAAGTTCTTGTATGCAATCGGTCGAAATTAGGTTGGTTGACGGCTCGAAAGTGTGGTTGATTTGACTTCCTAGTACTCGGACGTATGTGAAGGTAAGAAAATTCCTGGAATGTGTCGCTCTGGGCTTCCTGCTCGACTCTGAAACGGGACGAATTCCCAAGTTATCTATAAAGTATAGGCGCGGTGGGAGCGAATCAAGTTCCTCAATTTATGTTTTGTCGCGCTGGGGAACCAGAGTGGTCTCTTTGTTCACAGAACAAGGGATTGTGCAATTGAGGATGTCGCGTGCGCAATTCAAGTGGCGTACCTGAGTTACTCCAGATATGGATCTTAGAATTGGCACGTTCTCTTCGAACTGGTGCAGCGAGTGCGAGGTGAGAGGAGTAAAGGAACGGTGAGGGACAATGAGTCAGGACGTTGGTGCGAAAGTGCACAGTGGGGGAATATGAATATGACTCTCTTCAAAGGAAATCAAACAGTCGCAATCTGCTTGTGTTATGACTGATTTCACGCAATTCCCCAAATCCAGAAATTCCAAAGTGATATGGTTCTCCGTTTGGTGGGTGAACGGAAGTCGAGGATATACTACTCCAGGCTGCCCGTGTAACTCCGAATCCTTTGTTCCCAATCTGACCTATCACATGTGCAGCGCCGTCAATAAATTGACTAGTAAATCGGCCAATGACCATAAATTTCGGCTTTGGAGTCCCAAGAAGCGTTTCCCCTCGCTTTCTCGTAACGAGGTGATATTCAGTGTATGTGTATCACAAGTGTGTAGTCGTAGAATCGCGAATCCTTTTCTTGGCAACAAGTTAATATGTAGGAAACGATGCGCATGCAACAAGTCGGGGAAGGTCAAGGAACATTTAAGAGAAGAAAGATAGAATAACTGAAAAATACACTATCTTCGATAGTGTGCGCCAGTATGTAAAGATGGGCTGATTTTGCCTCATTGGGCCTTACCAGTTTTTCATGTCCTCCACAAAATAAAGACGACTTGGACAATTGAGAGAGTCAGTCGTGGTGTTTTGATACGAGAATGCCCAAAACTCATAACTCTGTTCCGGTTTGAGATCTAGCTTGGTTTGTGTCGTCGTCAAGTCTAAGCACTTAGTCAGGCAGGGCAAAAAGTGGGAGCGTGGAATGGGTCTAGATTGTGGGAAAATGTTGACGTGAGAATACGGTGCTGTTTAGTGTGGCGTTTGTTCGGATTGTCTGATAACCTACAAATTGGTGGGACCCGTCGATAAGGGCTTTCTGGTGGCGGCGCTTGTTGGCGGGGTATGAACTCGGGAGGAAGACACAATACTGACATAGAACATCATACCAGATCAACAACGCCCTTTTACCGAACATTTGGAACGCAGGCTTTCTAGAAATTAGGTACTAGGCTAGTATATATCGTTCTTCGGGGCATGCTATATCTTACTACTCTCTAATTCTCTGTATCCGCTAGCCTTCCATTACGCCGTGGTATATATATAAACGGAAATCTGCAATCCCCTCTACGCCGGCAGCTCAGTCGGCCGATTCTCATGTATCATCTCTTGAATCGTCTGACCATCAATCTCCGTAATTCCATCTTTATCATTCCCCTTCTCCAACACTTTGTTCTTCGCGAACCTTGAATCGTCACCTCCGTCCAGCTCGGAATTCAAAGCTCGCCCATCGAGCTCCGGGTCATGGTCTGGCTCGGTCGTTGGAACCGGACTGTGCTTCCTCTGATATCGTTTGAGCCATCGTCCACCGAAAAAGAGCGCTGCTACAATAATACACACAGCTCCCACTCCACCGACTGCCCCTCCTACTGCTGCTGCTGTCTTCGAAGATCCCCCTTTGTTTTCGGATGATGAAGGCGTTGCGCTCGGCTGATTGCTGGCTGCCGCTGGCGTGGGTGATGTCACTGCTGTGACGGTAGTAACTAGATTCGTCCCAGCAGACGTTATTGAACTGGAACTGGAACCAGAACTGGAACCAGAACTGAAGGCGGAAGACGAGAAATCAGAAGTATCGCTCGTTGGGGTGAAAGCAGTCGCACTAAATGTACTCGTATAATTGGCCGAGCCGCACGCCAAACTCGTATATCTGTATGTACCGGTAACAAGATACCATGTCGCACAGTGGTAATCGTCACTGTGGAGAACAGACTCAGTAAGTCTTTGCTTGGTCCGCGCTGGATTTGGAAACAACATACCACATCAGCGTCGATAAATTGGGCACAGAAGTCCTTCCACATTCCGATGTACATGCGAAGCTATCAGAGCAAATCTCTGGCCAACATGCCTCAGAGGTCGTATTCAAACATGATCCGAATTACAAGCCGCTGTAGTCTATCAAACAATGCTCCCACGAATATGATACTAGGAGGAAGTTTGGGATGGAGTAAGTTCCGCATGTTGAATAATAGTGAAGAAAATCCAATTGGGTATCGGGATGTGAGGCTGAATCTCGTCTGAACGCCTTTGGCAAATCTGTTCCTCTAGGTACGGGTGGTTTGGTGATCTCCATCTTCGATGCTTCGCCGGTACGTGACGCATCTATTGCTTTTGCATGGACGCATTGCGCAAGCAGCGCAGCACCCAAAATGGAAAAGAACGCGCGCATACTGCCACTGCTATCTCAACATTGTACGTGAAAAAAAAAACTGAGGAGAGGAAAAGAAGAAGCAGCAAAGATTGATCAGCACGAGACGAAAGCAATGCCGCCGCCAACTGAAACCAAGTTATCCCATAAGTAGATAAGTAAAAATAAAAGCGACCGCAGTAAAGCACATCTCACCCGATGTTGCCATCCGATCATGGTCTGGTTTGCATTTGTTGCTGCCAGCCAATGAATCTGTTCATCACCAACTGTTGGTGTTGAAAGCGGAGATTGGGAACCAGGGTGAACTTCAAGTATTCAAAAGCGATTGGCAAGAACACAAATTCTTTCCGCCGCAGACCTTCGCAAACAGTACACAAATGAAATGCGGCTCAAAATACCTCTTCGCGGTATTCATAATGGCTTCACTTGGGCCATATTATCTATGGATCGTGCTCGGGAGGCTCAATAGCAGAAGTGAGGTTAATTTTGCTGAGCACTGGATTGGCCACGGAAACATCACAGCTCACGAGTCCCGCCCCCACCACCCACACCACATATATGCACGGTATGTTACATTCTGCGCCGATTATTATCTATTGGTCAGTTTTATGCAGAAGATGTGCCAAGAAACACAACACTTGAAAAGTATTTGGAATGCGGTACTCGATCAACGAATCTGCGGCGCAGAAGAAGTGCGGAGAGGCAGCGCTCCTGTATGGCTCAGCATAACCGTCGCAGATCTGCGCAGCCAATCGTCACTTACCACCAATAGGACGTTCTTACCGAGCCTCCTATATCTGTTCTCCCAATGAACCGATCCTTCGTGAAGCAAAAGTTTAGTCTTCGCTTTACCGTCTCGACAGATTTTGATATTTCAACCTAAGTCTCGATGAAGGTCATGGTCAACTTCCACTACTTCAGTCTCCAGCGACGACAGAACTCTTGAAATTCGGCTAGCGATTGGTTTCTATGATAAGATATGGTAGGCGGCGTAGCATCAGCTTCAACCTAAGACAGCTTTTCCGGGCAGCTCTTAAGCCACTTCAACTACGGCACGTTCGTCGAGATCAACACCATTTCATCTGGTCGGCTTTCACCCTCCATGTTCCCTTTGGTTCTTCATCAAGAGATGGGCCAGTATCAACTACTCCACACCCACATCCTCAGCTTCCTCCACCAGTAGTCTCCCCCGGACAAACATAGCCAGTACTGCTGTAAGTTCGGATTCTCCGTGCGCAAGCAGAACGAGTTCCGACAACTCAGGTCCTTCTCCAACCAGCATTGGAGCAAATCGTGGGTAATATGCTCGGAGGGTCTACTCTCGTCTTCCTGAATGTCGTCGCCCTTCTTTTCCTAAAGTGATGTACGTCTTCCTTGTCAAGGTGCGAAAAAGACCCAGTATCATCCTGGTGGGTACTCGACCGTACCAACGGCACCTGACGCCGACGTATCTGGAGCCACAAGCTGTATGAGAACAGTAGGGGTCAGAGGAAACTAGATAAGACGGATGTGGCATGGATTACATGGAGCAGAAAGACGAGGCTTTCAAGACAGCGCACTCTGACGGTAGGACGAGGGATACTCTTCAAGCTAACGAGTTGGATGCATGATCTAGGAACATAACGAGCAAAAAGGGAATAGAATTGTCGTATATATACTGATTCATGGTCGTTTTGTACAAAATCGGCGCGGACCTTAATCGAAGGTGTGAGGACGGCGGCCATAGCACCTGTTCTGGCCTAGGGGAAGTGAGACCCTCTCTCAATGTTCTCTTACCGCGTGAAAAGTAAGGTGGAGGAAAGTCATCTTGACTGAACTAGAGGTAACAGACCGTTGTATATATGAATATCTGAGAAGTGCATGATGTCTTAGCGCTGATAGGATTAACGGGTATCATGGCGCTTGCCGCTCGAGCCAATGCTTCTGACGTAGTAAGGGCAAGGGGGAGTGGACACTATCGAACGACTCTTGGTACACAATTCTCATGAGGCATAGAAGGTAGACGATGAAAGAGCCAAAATGGCGTTTTGAATTTGCGTATTTACATCTCATGAAACAACGAAGACTCCTGTCCCAATAACCGGTTCCCTTTCGCGAATATCCAAGCCCTTTACGCGGTACCAGTCTACAAATGATTAGCATTCGGAATTCGAGTAGATGTCATGGCTGCATACCTTTCTTTGCCCAACAAAGAATCCCAATCCAAAGCTCTCTGTGGTGAAAGTAATCTTGCTTCCCTTAGGGACTATCTCGAGTCAGCTTGCGTTCACCTCCTATTTCTTGCAATCAACTCACAGTAGAATACATCTCCCTTCTTGGCGTGAACCTTTTGTCCAGTCTCGTCGCTGATGTCGAATTCACCATCTACGATGATCTTCATCTCATGGTATGTGTACTCGTAAACCAATGGTGTTCCTTTCTCCAATCTGTAGAAACCTGCCGATATTGGGGCGGTTGGGTCCTCCTTCTCTGAAGTTGCAACGTCACCGAGGAAAGCATTCTCGTTGGCAATGAGAGGAGGCTTGAACTCGGTTTGAGCTCCGCCGTGGTATTGGAATGCAATTGGAGACATCTTTTCGGGTGCGGATGATTTGGAAGATTTAGCTTTGCTGATAATGGAACCCATGGTTAGCTTTGAAATGGGTGTTGGTATGAGGAATGAAGGAGTATGTTTGTGGATATATGAATGGTCTTCCAAAATCTGGAGCAGTGCAATGGAGTCTGGAGTGTTCATACCTCAAATACCAAAGATTCCTTATCTAGCAACGACAACCTATGAGTGCCTTGAAGATGATTGATTCGTGAATATGAAGTATCGTGAGATGTGTGCGTGTGTGTTCCTGCAGATGATAAGAGTGTCGACGAGGAAATATTGGCCGTGTTCGACCAGAGCTGTCCAACTTATATATCCATTGGTTCAATTAGCTCATGATGGCGCAAGAGCCCCCTCATCCCACTATAGCAAGGAAATCTCCCATCAACGGCGGACTCGATGTATCGATGGACTGTATTGCTACAATAGGAAATTGGCGGGGGACTGTACTGTATCTCCATAGCTCGAGGAGGGGCACATCGGGCACAGCTCGGCCTACGGTATCGGAGAACGAGGGAGAGAAGGCAGCCTGGTACAGGTTCCACCATATGATCTCGCAGATGCTGGGCTGCTAGTTTGACCTCAAAGGAGCAATCTGGCAGTGCTAACAGAACTTGATCCGTTTTAGGGGACCTACGTGGGTCCTGATCGGTATCTTCAGCGAGGGCGCCGAGCGATCACCACTAGTTATATGTATGAAGGCTTTGTCATAGCTCTAAGGTTCGTCCAGAGATGGAAGTATAATACTGATAGAATGCTTAATCGTTCATGTGTGGTCGTTGACTCGTTGATTCCCACGATAAGAATGGAAGAAGAATAGACGGATCTTTTGCCCAAAAGTAGTTAAAATGAAGCTCGGGTGTCCCTCACGACCGTCCAGGGTTCCCCACCATTTAGTGCTTTGCTGCTGAGGATTTGGCGCCCCGAACTCCAACCTCGAACATTCAATTACCGCGACAGTATGATGATTTGGACCACGAGAAGACAATATGGAACTGTACGATGAATTGATGCGTGAAGTTTGCATGTCAATCATTTCAAACATCAGAATGATATGTTCTCGTTGAGGTAAAACCCTGGCTGGGTGCATCTGATAGGTCATTCCATTACCCCACCATTGAAGGGCGAAGGGCGGAGGGCGCAGGGCGCAGGGCGCTGTACGCCCTATGTTGCCCTCTCGCCCTCTTCTTCAGATATGCAACAAATCACTAAAATATCACATGCTATACTTCTCATTGGCTACTTCTTCCCTATCAATGACTGCTATTCGTTGGGACCGGACGTATTACAGAAAATTGCTCAAGGGTTCCATGCATCCTGCGCCCTTGAGCCCGTCAGAATATCTGCTTCGCCGTTTTCTTTCACCAGAAAGACATCCTCGTGTCTCACACCAAACTTACCCTCCAGATAGACCCCAGGCTCGAGGGTAAAAGCCATACCAGGTCGCAATGTTTCTTCCGTGTTTCCCATATGTAGGTAAGGACTCTCATGAGCTTTAATTCCGATCCCATGTCCCACGCGATGCGTGAAATCTTGTCCATAGCCAGCCTCCGTGATCACTTTGCGTGCTGCCAAATCCACAGATGCGCAACTTTCGTTGTATTTCAGTGCGTGCAATGCCTCTGTTTGTGCGTCGAAGACAGTTTCCCAAACCGCAATCTTCTGCTGAACAATTGGAGAGAGAAAATCACGCGATTTGTGTTCCGGGAAAAATGGAGGAAAGAATGTCCTACAGATATCTGAAGAGTATCCGTTCAGATGAGCTCTTTGGTATGGTTAGCAGAATCCCCCTAACCACAGTCAAAGCTTCTTACCCTACATCTATCAGTATCAGAGTCTCTGCTTCTAAAACTTTCGTTCCGTCTGGTCCACCGTGAGGCATTGCTGCATTCTCATCTATGCTTGCGTGAGCACATAAACGTAGACTGGGTAGATAGCATACCAAAAAGAACAATATCAAAGAAAGGTTCCATGCCGCCCGCCCTCATCGTACTATCAAGGCCCTTCATCACCTCATTTTCGGTCAACCCTGGCAGCAAACACTTTCGCATTGCTCGTAGTGCCTCAACCGTTCCCGTATTGACCGCTCGTAGATTGTCGACTTCTCCAGATGTCTTGGTCTGCTTGACGCGCCTGACTTCGCCCTCGAGTCCAACAATTGTGAACCCAGCTTCGGCCAGACCCCTTTGAATGAAGTCTCTCATTTCTTCATCGACCATAACCTTGGGTAGTCCCCCGCTGCCCAGTTCTCCACTAGATGTCTGATTCCAGTTACTCAATAATGTTTCATAAGGATTCCAATGTTCTTCCCAAGTAATGACATTGAGATCTTCCTCAAATGGCATTCCCAGTATTCGTGCTCTCCCTTCTTCAAAGTGTGGGGCTAAAAAGGTTGTTGCCGCCACCACATTGCCAGAGCTTTCATCGTGCCATGGGCTTACGATCATAAGGAAAGGCCGTTCTTCTGGCTCCCAAACCTCCCAATCACGCTGACTAACATTACCATAGTATTGAAATGTATAACCTGGCTCAATAATAAATGCATCGATGGCTTCAGCTTTCAGAGCGACGGCTAGATTATTCCGTCTTTGCATAAATTCATGTTTGGAAATAGGTGAAGCGCTGTCGAGCCAGGGCAAACCGGTCGCAACAAACTTTTCGATGGAGCATTTCCGAAAGCTCTCGAAAGTTGATAAATCGCTTTCATGTTCAAGAGTGAAGGGGACAACATTCGGGCCCTTCTTTCCTTAGTTGAAGTACATCTCCAAGGCTCGTACTTACGAGGAACAGGATACTGAACAGCAAAATAGTGGCAATGGCGGATAAGCAAAGTCGTCGGAAATTCCTGAAGGATTGTGTGTCTGCACGTCTTGGAATACTCTGTTTGCTTGCGTGCTCTCCACCAATGCTCTTTTCCAAGTACATTGCGACTAAAGTTGACAGACGTTGAAAGCTAGGTTGTTGTTGAAGCTGGATTGGAGGTGGGGCTCGAAGTCTGCAGGATAACCACACTCCAACTTTCTACAAAGGGCAGGCGGAGAGGAATTACAACTATCAATATAACTAGCTTCCAAAACGTGTTTTTTTACCACACTTACCTTTTTGCACACGCCCCGCGCGTACTGGACTGCCGCCAAATAGCTCTGTATATACTGGGTTAATATCTATTAATTCGCAAATTACCAATCAGAAATCGCAAATCACCAATCAGAAATCGCAAATCGCAACTCGCAACTCGCAACTCGCATATCGCAACTCCCAATCGTTTTTTGCTGTCACCTTGCCAGACCACTGGTTAGGCTTTCTTATGTCAATGTACTGTACGGTCCAGGATTTGGATACTGGTGTGAGCTCCAGAGACCTGGGTCAGTAAAGTTTTTATGTACATTAAGGTTAATATAAAAGTAAGCTGTGCAGATACGTAAAACATGACTTCGTGGAAGGCTAGAGTGAGACAGCGAGACAGCGAGACAGTACCGACAATACTATTAGCACCGCTACTATAAAGGGCTACCAGGTAGAGAACTACTAGGTGGTTGAACTTCCTTCCTAATCGATCAACTGTGATGTATTCCATCGAGCATACTAGTATTTCAGTATATCCTCAATATTACCTAGTTTGGCCAATACATACGTATGCACGTAATTAATATGCATGTGAGACCAAGCAACATAGCACAGCCGTATACTACTCCCATCACTGCACGAGATATCCTATCGGTAGACAGATATATAATCCACAGGGCGGTAAGCAATAATGCGAGTAAAGCTTGACATTAAAAGGATAGATGAGAAGAAGATAGATGAGAAGAAGTGTCCCCTTGTAAATTAAGAGAATATTACATACTGTTGGCGTCAGCAACTCTTATCAACACTCTTTTCTTTACGAGGACTTTTCTATAATGACTTGATCAACGGCTCTCAAATCAGCTCTTCACCAGCCTTCTTCATCTTCATTCCAGCTGTGCTTCTCTACCATCTCTTTCAAGAACCAAATATACTATATACTTGATATCTACCTATCTTAGTAGCTTCTGACAGTACCTACCAATCTTCATATATCCTCCCAAAGTAGGTCCCCTCTCAACTCAGCTTTTGCAGATTGCCGAAATTTACTGACCATGTGCCAAACAGCCGCCAACATGATTGCTCACTCTGTCATCCTCAGCGCTATTACCAGCTTTGCGCTCCTGAGCAATTCCGCTACCGCCCTTGCGATGCCTGACTCAGTATACGCCCTTCAAGCTAGAACGACTTCTGGCATTGATGTACAAGCGGCCTGTGTTAGTTTTTACAGCTCCGAGTACACCGCTATAGAGATCGGGGATGGTTGTAACGACTGGGTGTGTGCCGACGCTGCCATATGGCGTGGACTCGATTTTAACCAGTGGTGTCGCAATTTGCATGGCTCAGGGGCTTATGCTTCATGCAGCGGTGGCGTTTATAACTGGGTCTGCAATTACTGATTGAGAAGCCCTTAACTGTCACGCCCGGTTTGATGGGTCTATTTTTAGGAAGGATAGTTAGAAGTAGCAGCTTTTTCTTCTTGGATGTGAGGATGTGCTAAGCTCTGCTATTTTCAAATCTGCATTAGTCAACGCAGTATCGCCATCGTCACCATTCTTATACTCAGGGGATAAATTATCATCATTGTGACGTACGTCGTGCAAGAGAATTGTAGACTTTAGAATTTCTAAATAAAGAGCTAACTAAGTGGAAGGTCATAGAGCTTTATATAGAAGAGAGAGGTACTTATTGAGCATCTGGTTAGCTATCCTCCTATTTATATGGTTCTTACCTCAGGCCACTTAAGCACCTAGGGTTCATAACGTTGTACTTCTCTGCTGCCTGATATACCTACGCGAGATGACCTTGTTGTCGTTCCGGAAGGCAGACGCGGAATGCTCCCCTTACTTTCTTGGCATCCTCTCCACCAAATGGGAGGTTGCATGGGTGATATAGATGAGGAGAATAGGTTTGGTAGGGCAACGTGCACTTACCACCAGCAGGGTCTCGCGAAGCTTTCGGATACAAGTAGCCGATGAAGAGAGGACGGTACATGAGTTTGTGGACATACACTATATTCCAGGAGGTATGGAAGAGAGCGAGGTTCCAAATGCTAATTTTAATACACATGGTACCAAAAGACAAGGTCCACTTGCCTTTCTTCATGTTCTGTGGTTGTGCAAATGACATGAGCTCGAGCAGAAGTGGGAGACTGTCTCAATGAAGTCGCATGTTGTGCTGAAATTGTCTCTATTTTGAGGCCGAGCTACATCGATCTTTGATGGAGAGTGCGTCCTGAAACGGTCCACGTTACTCGGCAGAACCTCATCGAGCATGGACTCGACTCGTTGGTGGATGATAGACGTGAAGTTCTCCATATATTTTCAGACAATTGAGACCTTCCAAGGGGCATAATCCATGGTGAGTTACATCAGTTACAACTTACAAAGCAAGCAAGATTCGCGGTACCGAGAGGAGACAAAGCGATCGACAGGAAAGTGGGGGTGGACCAGATAAAAAACTCAATTTTGCTTTCTATGGATGAGGTTACCGGTAACCTGGGTGCACAGATGGCATACTTTTCATCATCGACCTGAAGATCCGCCGGAGCATCCTCCATATCAACCCACAACCATATATCCCAGAACAAGCCAAACCCAAAGACGTCATGGACGCTCGTACATCCTATCCTCTCATGGTGAATCCACCTACATGAACAACTACTCGCACATCAGGAGGTCCAGCCAAGAACTCTTCTCCTTTCTTGGCCTCCATGCGTGCCTTAACGTGGGGAGTTTGTTCATGGGCTTTCATGGCCGCTTCGTCCTTGAAGCTGTTTCAACGTCAGTTTGTCAGCTACTCGTGTGAGGGAAGGGGATAGGGAGGATGATCATAAAAGGGCAGGACGACAGATTGACGGAAGAGGAGAGGTTAACGTACACTATAGCGATGACAATCTGCTCGGGTCCATCGCCCATCAAGGGTTTGGATTTAGAGACGGAGTACACGAGGCAGTCGGGTTCGGTGTCCTTGACGAGATTGGCGAACTCGGACGCTTCGGCGATGGCCTGTGATGTGTTAGCTGAGCTGGAAGGACTATTTTGGGGTTCTGGTGGGGGGGGGAGGGTTCGGGATAGAAACATTGGAGGCAGATGTGAATCATGTGATTTGGGAGATGGGGAGAGAGATGTACATCATCAATTTTGCCAGGCTTGGTTGTCAATGTGATGACACGAGTGGCGACATTTGCGTTCATGATTGCGAGTATGGAGCTTGTAGTTGTTGCTTTTGGTATGTGGTTCGTCTGTTTGATTGCTTGATGGGATTGCTGCTAGGTAGAAATTGTATTTGAATGCTAAGATATTGAATCTGCCTCGAGAAAGGAAGAGATCATCTCCATCTTTATACATCTCGAGCTGTCATACTCTGTATTGATCGTATTGTCAGACATGGCGTCTAAGAATCAGACAAGTACCGTCTCCGCCACTGAGGTAGACATCGTAGGAAGGTGAGTTTTCGGGCTTCATGGAAAGTCCGTCTTCACCGATGATGGATGATTGAGTAAACGTGATGCTGCTGTTTTAGGGGTCTTGTATCATGCTTTTCATGCGTTGGGTTGCATGAACCGGCTTGGTGGGGTTAATAACGGGTTCTATATTGCTGATTCAAGGTAACTGCCAATATACTTTGAAGTACTGAATATTTGGCAAAAAATTTATTGAAAAATATAGGAATAAGAACCGTGATTGGGACTGTGGCAGACAAGACAAGACGCTTTCGACCTTCTATTAAGCGTCCAGATACCAGCAATGGGGCATGTGATGAAGGGTTACTCTGCTTTCCGAGGGCCACTGCTTTGGAGGCTGACATACCTTACTTGCATCTAAAAAGTAAGTATTAGACAGAAACTAACACACCTCCAAGTAAGCAAAGGAGCTGTAGCATATCAAGCCACGTTAGGGGGAAGGGCTTGACGGTGAAGGAAGGGGTTGGTCCTCGCTTAACCCCCAAAATTTGAGTTGACCTTTATATTCAACATTTAACATCATAACTTCATCAAACAGCAACATTACGACGGCGTCGTTGTGGCTCTGGAAAGCTGGCCTGCTGGCCCAATGGTTAAGGCACCAGACTTCGAATCTGGGGATTGCAGGTTCGAGCCCTGCGTAGGTCATCCAGAAATCATCATTTTGCTTCCTCGTCGTCAGGTCCTCGGAAATTTTTTTCTCCCAAAAATCGATTTTTCGTGGTATGAATGGACAGTTTCGTGTGCTCTTGATGGCTTCGGCTGTCTTTGGAGTGTGCCTGACCCTGGTTATCCTACTACTCCACTTTTAATGCGGGTAGATAAGGTGGTGATCTTCTGCTGAGCGGATAAGCCTCGATGTGCAGCACCGTCCACCACAGCACCATCACTTCACTATAGAACTTTTGATAGGACATGAACCACCCGGCGAAGACATGATCTATGATCTATGAATGGTGCAAACCGCCAGCCTGCATCTATTGTTGCAACATCTCCTCTCGCGATATTTTGTGCTCACCTCGGACCTTAGCGTAGTGGGGGTAATAGCCGGATAGTGCTGGGACTAGTTTCATACACGAAAACCTTAAAGAAAAGCAAAGGAAATAAAGCCTCAGCACTTTGCTCGTACTCACGTCTTCGACCGGAGCAGAGCATGGCTGGAGCAGAGCATGAATCTTCCGGGACGGAATGTGGAGGTTGCAAGAGTTGTGGGGCATGATCTGATGCCAGCCTTGCCACGGTTGTTTGACTATTAACCTTAATAATGATTGTATTTCAGGACACGCGTCTTAAGAAGTATACCATCAATTTCCGAATCTCTAAATGAGATGAAAGTCATATATTACTTTCTAATATGTTGTCATTTTCATGCTGTAGTCATCATGGGCTCTCCTATATTTGTTTCACGCAACTCGAAGTTTAATACATGATCTAATTTTCCCAGCACGTGAATACTCCGCATCTTTCATGCTGATGAACGTCTGGCTACTAGGATGTAGGAGTCACCTCCCCTCGAATCGCTGATGTCTGTCGTGATTGTTCCGTGCTGGGCACGAAGCTTCGGTACGATGCAGTATTCTGAAATGCTCTTGTTCTCGAGTGCACCTTCGTCCACAACCTGGAGGACAATATGGCAAAGTCGTCGCCTTAAAACTGCCTGTGTCACCGGTTGGCACACCACCCAGAGCTTACAGGACTGTTCGCATCGACAGCAATGAGTCGTTGAGATATCTATTCAGGCTCTCCGCCAAAATCTGCACCATGATTATGGGGATGGTCATCCGCCAGCATTTCTTCGTTGAGTATCATTTCAGCTAAGCTGCTCCCTTGGTCATCTCATATCGAAATATCGACTCCTCCATCCTTTGCCTCTGCTCCCAGCTCGCTAACCCACCTCCTGAAACACTCAAGCCAGCTCATCGCGAAGAGATGAATTGGCATGCTAGGTCGCTCTCTCTGTTCTTCGCCCCCCGCTTCCCAGGACTACTACCTTAAGGCTGCCCTAGTTGGGTCCAAGTCGATATGAGCATAGTTCGAGAACCAGCTCAAGGTACGAAGTCCACATGTGTTTATGGATTACCATGGCAGTTTGATTTGGAAGCAGAGTTGTATCAACGCCCACCTGGGGCACTTCAATAGAAGACATTCGCACGACACCGCACCGTCAGGGTCAGCTGTAGCTTGGAAATATCACACGGCTCCAACAGCGGGCAGCACTGTAGACGAGTCCATCATGATCGAAGTTATGGGGGACCACGAGACCACTTCTTCAATCCAATTGCTGCTCCACAATCTGGCCAGATACCGCCCATCCAATGCGAATGAATTCAAGCGGATCTCCTTGCTGCCCCGGAAAGGGCAGCTCTTGGAAAGTATTAGAAAAGCGTCCCACGGGATATTCTCTCGGTGCTCTCCAGTGGTCGCGACTCGCGGCTGTGGTGATTATACTTCGTAGACTGCCTCAACAAAGTTTGGGCAGATAACGACTCCAATGCTCCATATAGTCTGTCCACTTCACGAAATGAATTCGTCGTTGAATGCACAAAGCTCAACAATCGCTCCAGTCGAAGATTGCCGGGTCCAGACAAGACAACCATTGCACTTGCTTGCGCTCAAATCGGAGCAATGAGCAATGAGAGAATTTAGATCTGCACTCTGGAATTTCCCTCTCATATTATCTGCGACATAAAAGTAACAGCTACAATGTCGCGTTGTTGTGGCAGGCACTTGCGCAATGCCAAATAAGTGTGGCGAGTGCTTCGAGGTCGCTAAAATATTTCCCCGCGTGCAAGGAGTTCACGACACCCACATGTTCCACACAAGCATTTCCCCACAATGCGGCCCGTTGTCACCGATATATATTGCCTTTTTATATACTGCCAAAATGACGGGTGAAATACCCGTCCTATCACATTCACGCCCTTACATTCAGCAAACTACCTTAATCCTGTTTCGAATATAACGATACACTGTTCCCGGTAGCCCCGAAGATGGGACCACGTTGCTTCTACTGCGAATACAAAGAATCAAGCATGGAGAAAAGACGGAAGATCTGCTGCCGAGTTTGCGGGGAGATCATTTTGGCAATGTAGGTTTTAATTTCAGGGTCGGATATCGGACGGATTGTAGCTCTTGCGAATGTACTAAACGGAATGAGCTGAAGGGGAAGGACTTCTAGTCGATCATGGGAAGTTGCCTCGAAAGTATATATATGAATGTATCGTCCCCTTAATCTAATGGAATAAGTCTTCCCTGTCATAATTCCTGGCTTTAAGATTTCATCATGAGATTTCCTGTTGTTGCGGGTATTCTTTCCTTGGCCGTGGAGTCGGTGTACTCGCAGGCTGCTGGTTGGGCACAGTGTGAGTGTCATTGCCCTAATAGTTGCATACCATAATAACGCCATGCAGGTGGGGGCACAGGATACACAGGTCTAACAACATGTGTATCGGGGTATACTTGTGTATACCAAAATCCTTGTGAGTGTGTCTAATCCAGTTTCACGGGAAATACTTACATCCCATAGACTACTCTCAATGTGTTCCTGGCACTGCTACTTCAGCGCCGACTACTTTGACGACTAAGACCTCAAGTACAAAGTCGAGCAGCTCGACCTCCAAGCCAGTAACAACCAGCACAACATCCAAGCCATATACGACTAGCACCACCTCCAAGTCAACAAGCAGTATTTCGTCGACCTCCAAAACTACCTCATCGGTATCTTCAACAACACAAGGAGGATGCACCGCTGCATTTACGCCAGTTACTGCTTCAGCTGCAATTGCTGCACTCAATCCAGGATGGAACTTGGGAAATACTCTTGATGCAACCCCAGATGAAGGTTCTTGGAACAATCCTCCAGTGGTAGCCAGTACCTTTACCGATGTCAAAGCCAAGGGATTCAAAAGTGTTAGGATTCCAGGTGAGCACCCCCTTCGTAAAACGCAGCAAAGATAACTTCTGGCTAACAAACGCAGTAACATGGGCGTACCACTTTGTTACAGCTTCACCAAGTTGGACTGTCAACAGTACTTGGATGGATCGTGTTGAGACGGTTGTCGATGAAGCACTTGCAACAGGTCTTTACGTAGTCCTCAACGTACACCATGATTCTTGGGTCTGGGCAGATGTATCGGCCAGCGGAGCAAACTACACCATGATCGAAGAGAAATTCGCTAGTCTATGGCTTCAGATTGCAACAAGAATGAAATGCAAATCATCCAAACTTCTCTTCGAGCCCATCAACGAACCACCAGGATCAACCCAAGCGCACGCCACCGAGATCAACAAACTCAACAGCATCTTCCTCGACTCTATCAACCAAGCAGGAGGATACAATCCTCAAAGAGTCGTCACTCTGGTCGGTATGAACATGGACTCCGCATTAACATCCCAATACTTCGTCCGACCCACCACCTACCCCAACCAACCATGGGGTATCCAATTCCACTACTACTCCCCCTACCAATTCATCTTCAACGCCTGGGGCGACACAATTTGGGGCTCTGACTCCGACAAAGCTGCTCTCCTTTCCGACTTCCAGCATTTCGCCGGCAACTTCACCAACATCCCCACCCTCATCGGCGAATGGCAAGCCACCCCCATATACACCGAGAAAGCCGCACGTTGGAGGTACACGGATTATTTCGTGCGCACAGCGAAGCAATTCGGCTTCTCTCATCAAATCTGGGACAACGGACTCGACGCGCTAAATCGCAACACCAACACCTGGGTCGACCCGATCGAGATCAACATCCTCTTCACCGCGGTCCAAGGCGCGACCAACTCCCTCCCAGACCAATCCACCGACTACACCGCCACCAGCTGGAATAGTTCCGCCTACCTCTTCCACCAATACAACACGCCCGTGACGGCACAATCCGTGTCCTACGTCCTCAACGGCAACACCCTCTCCAGCATCAGCACCTCCTCTGGAAGCACCCTCCCCTCCTCCTCCTACAGCATCTCCTCCACCGGCGTCCTGACCTTCACGCAAACCTACCTCTCCAGCGTCTTCAGCTCCCCGACCGTCTCCCCCGGCACCAAAGAAACCCTCACTCTCGCCTTCTCCGCCGGATCCCCTCTAACCCTCGAACTCGTGCAATACTCCACCCCCACCATCCCCACCACCACCTACGCCAAGAACGCGAATCCCTCCTCCGATCTCCTGATCCCGATTAACTACGCCGGACTCCCCATCGTGGCGGCCGTCAAGGCGCTCAATGCAGATGGTAGTTATACCGTCACGGGGGATGCGTGGACTATGTATTTGGGCCCGTTGCAGCAGGCGAGGTGGACGTATGGGAGTTGGACGAGCTCGTCGGCTGGGCTGACGATTACGAGTGCGGGGCAGCAGGTGCTTGCGCAGAGTGGGCAGACGGTGACGTTGATTGTTGAGGTGAGTTTTGTTTGATTTTTATTGGTTTCTTTATCCCTGAGAGCCGAGTCGTGCCGAGTTGTGTTGTTTTGTGGTTGTATGTGTGCTAATATATTCATCGGTCTAGTTCTTCCCCCGAAGCGTCGGCGCTAATAGCGTGAATGTCACATTCACCTAGTTGAAGTGAGTTGAGTCTAAGACTCACATCCCTATCCCTTGCATGCTGGATTCAAGCGCGAGGATAAGATCTTTGTCTAATCACATGAGTATCTCTAGCTTCTCTTCACGAGTATGTAGATGGAAGATGGACTGTACATAGCTTCGCACTTATTCATTCGTTTATTTGTAGATACAATGCATACATATATACATACATACATATACACAAACCATGCAGATTTGCATGTAGTAGAGTGGATATAAAGCAGTGAAATATTAAAACATTGTATTTCAAGACGTATATTCAGTTTGTTTGGGAAATCATATTCATATTATATGTCCTTTCTCCATCCATTACATCCATTCATGAGGAACATCCATAAGGTGATTTACACAATCATAACCATCCATAGTTATAGTCGTAACTCAACATTCCATCAGCATCGCGTCGGGGCATCCATGAATCCACTTCCCCTCTCTCCCATCTCAACGTCTCCTCTCAGAACCCCTCCCATCTACAAAACCATCCCCACCGCCGCCACCGCTCCCACCACCGCCGCGGCCACCGCCCCCGTCTGCCTCGCCGGCACCCCACCCTTACTCGTCTCCGTCGCCACCTTACTAAAAACACTGCTCTCCACAGCCCCAATCGTACTAATATAGCTCTGCATATCCTTCTGCACGCTCTTGGGCGCGCTCTTCGTGAACCAGGAGGCTGTCACTACATCCTCGTAGTACCAGCCGGAGGCAGAGAGGGAGGCTTGGAGGGAGGACGGCGCCGCGCTGTAGATGGCGTCGCGGGCGGAGGTGAAGGCCGGGGAGTCCATCCTAGGGGGAGGAGGTCAGTTGCGAGTTGATGGAGAATGGGTGGTGGATGAGATGAGGAGGTGGAAAAGTGGGCTGAAGATAATGCGATGGAGTGAAGCTGCAGTGAAAATATAGAGCAGAGCAGTGCCCCGGAGCGCAAGAGAACAGTTGGGAGTAGATGAGTACGGCCTCGGAGGACAAACGAAACGCGTAAGGACGAGAGTAGAAAACAAGCTTCTGACATCTTAAAGACGCAGTTGTCAATTCCTCATACTCCGTCATCACTCATCCATCCACCTCCTCAACCCCCCAAAGAAAGAAAATCCAACCTACCATTTAGTATGAATCGAGTTCAAAGCCGAAGCCAAGGTGGTTGAGGCACCGGCGGGGATGGTTGGAGTAGAGGAGAAAAAGTCCGAGATGACGGATTTGCTGTTGTACATGTTAGTGATGATTATTTCCTTCACCGTCCATATCCGCGGACGGATATAGTAAAGAAAATACATACACATCCAGCGAAGTCTTATCCGCCATCGCTAAAGGAGCGACGACCATCAGAAGAGCTGCAACTGAGAACTTCATTTTGAGATTTCTTTTCTTCTCTTCCTTGGCTTGGAATATATGAATGGAGATATTGCGTGCGGTAGATGAAGCAGCGACGACAGACAAGCAAGATTCACAAAACAAAACAACAAGAAATAAACAAAAAGCAGACATACCCCGTCTCTTTATACCACCCACCCCCATCTACCATATCCCATCCTTCCCCACCCCTTTTTCACATCCTGTACAGTGAGCGCACAAGGCTGCCTAGCCACTACGCCGTATATGCGATAGCGAACTCCATACGTCAATGCCTTCGCGCTGTGCCGCAGAACCGCATCGCAATAGAACCCCAAATTGTATCGTCTGTGCTACTCGGCCAATATTCTCGGATAGGATAGGATAGGTGGAGACGATAGGATGGGGTTGAAGATATTCCCATAACTACCACACTGCAGACCAGAAAGCTTACAGTCGCCCGGGAGTAACCTAATGTGTAACCTTATGTATCAGAAGCTTGATTTTGCGAGTGCCAGTCCCAAGTAGGAAAGCCGGCGTGGCCGATAAAGTTAGCCGAGTCGAGGAATGGGATTGGATTGGATTTGTGCCTTGTGCCTTGTTCCTGCTTTCACCATACCTCATCTGCAGCCCGCTTGGCCTAAAGAGGGAAATCTGCAACCATTAACCATTGTGTCTCTGCGCAGAAAACTTGGTCGATATTGATTGAATTGGATTTGCCAGGTCTCAATATCCTGCGGCGCACCACTTTCCTGGATAAAACCGGAAGAATCAGGATACGAGATTTTATTTCTTTATTGCACTTGCTTGCATGAGTGCTTGGTAACGGTCGGTTCGTCGGTCGGGTAGGTACTATACTGTATGAGCTCGGCAGGTTGGGGTACCACTTGGGCATTCAGCATTCACTGTACCACTTTAGGTGTAGTGTAGTGGCGTTACAGGACATTGGAACATGCGCCGAGGGAAATCTGTAAAACGATTTCTTACTTATGCCTCAAGGACAGATGATGATGTAAATTCCGATTTCATTCCATCCAAGTTAGCGTCAAGTGAGTAAGTTGAGGCTCTGCTTCAACGACATCGTCAAGAGTTACTGCGATTGGGATCTTCCACTCATTAAGTTAAGCAATACTTGGTGATCCGACCTGTAGATCAGGGCGCACAAATCCACTGGCAAAACTGAACTGGAAAAAAAACATAACATTGATTTATGGGGGGGAATTTATTCTCTGTTCCACTCGCGCCCCACCCCGCCACCTATTCATACAGAATATATGCTATTCCTCGATGGGATAATAGAAGAGGATATCCAGCTCCTCGATAACCGAACTTATATATTCGTCCAACGCCGTCCTAAACTCCCGTTCCAACAGTTAGGTTTTACACACCAAAGTATCCATCTGACCAAGACACCACCCACAATATAACATAAAATACCATTTCTCGGCCCCTTTCCATCCCATGTGCTCCATAGAAGTTTTCAAAACCGTTCATGAGATATCCTCGGCCATTTCATCCCCGCCCGTAGATCCCAAAACGAAGATTCCAATTTGAAGCATCCTCAACTGCAGAAAACCTTAAGCGGATGTTATCGAAAGTCGAGATCAGAGTATACCCAACCCATCCTTCCTCCCCATCTTCCTCCCCATCTTCCTCCCCATCTTCCTCCCCATCTTCCTCCCCAGCTCCCTCCCCTCCTCTCCCTCCCCCTCCAACTTAAAAATCACAAAAAAAGTCAAACTCTGCATTCGAGCTCGTCAACACATTAAACCCCGTCTGGGTGGCCGTGGCCGTCGCCGCAATACAACTCGTCAGCTGCGTCTGACACTGCGAGACCTGTAGCGAAGAAGGGTTGTTTTGCGAATTGGCGACGTCTGCACAGGCGTTTTGTTGGTCGTCGCAGCTGCGTTTGAAGGCTTCGTTGAAGGTGGTCTGTGGGGTAGGAGTTAGCATTTGGGGTGGGATGGGGAGGAGTGGAGAGGAGGGGGAGGGAGGTGGAAGGGAGGAGAGGGGAGGGGAAAGGAGGAGAGGGGAGGGGAAAGGAGAGGGGGGATGGAGGGGAAGAGAAAGAACATCAAAGAAGAACATAACATACAAAAGTATTCTCATTAACCTCAAACGGTCTTGATTTATCTCCCGATTTGGTAATCTAGATGAACCAGTTAGTTTCGCTCAAAACCCCAACCTGGACCAGGCCGTCGGACGCAGAAAGCGAAAAAGTAAACAGGTACAGAACTCACAGGTTCAGGAGTAACACCACCCAGAGCACCTGTAAATGACTATGTTCGTAGATTGGTTAGTTGTTTGTTAATCATAAATGTAGAGTTATAGTTCCCTGAATTCCCGTTTTGTCGTTCACATCGCACTTTTCTCCGTTCGAGCTGGAGTAAACTCCTTTGCGCCGTAAGCTCTGGAGTAGGCAGATATCGTATCGTCGACACTTGTCTTTTGGTGGTAAAACCCTCCTCTTCCACAGAGCCTCTTCTTCGTTTATCGACTCCTTCTAATCTCCTTTCCCTTCTCCCCCTCTTCACATATCATCTCACCTACCCCCTCCAGTATGCAACCTCCCCTTCGCCCCAAACAACCCAAAACCCCCGAAGTAAAGAAAAAATCTCAACAAACATACCATCAAATTCGACACCTCCGCTCTCTCCGCCAACATCCTCTTCCCCTGAAACTCCCTCGTCATCTCCTCCTCCAACAGCCCTCCCCCATCAACATCCATATCCGATGCCGCTACACCCACAGCCCATCCTCCCATCAGCACCAGCGCGCTGGCTATTATATGGAGTTTCATTTCTCTTGTGTGTGTATGTGTGTGTCTTGATTTAATTCGAGCAGAGTAGAGTAGAGTAGAGTAGAGTATGCGTCCGTTTCCTCCCAGCGGTTCAGGAATAGAGGGGTTTCGTTTGTCTGTCTGCTTGCTGGCCTGGGTTGGGTTGGGTTGTTTCTCGTAGGAAATTCGTAGACGTGCTGCTGCTCTTGCTTTCACGCTTCTTATCGCAATGCCAATTCCAGCCCCAATCGCACTTCTCCTTGCTCAATGTGTTCGTTTCGCTCGTCCTTCGTTCACTCGCTCGTTCCCAATCAAACCGCGGCTAATCGCAGCCACCCTTCTCTTCTCTTCTTTTCCTTCTTTTCCTTCTTTGCGGTCTAATCCTCCTGGTCGTTGAGTGCTCTTGTCATGCAAAAAGAAAAGAAAAAGAATTAAGAACCAAATAAGAAAGTTAAAGAATATGACTTCCCTTGCCGCCGAAAGCACACACGAGAACATATACATGAAACGACTTCCCTTCCCAGCTCAAAGGCGGGAGGGGTGGGTGGACGGGACGGGAATATCTGAAACGCTTTTGCGACGAGCTTACCTGAGGAGGCTTTACCTTACCTGCTGCAACTGTGGTTATGGGAGTTTTTTATATAGTTTAGTAGAATTGGATGAATCGACAGCAGTGATTTTCATTTTTCTTGAATTCATTCCCGTATATGAAAAACTAGAGGTAGAAGAAGATGGAGAAAGAGTTGTAGTGGAATTGAGGTGAGGTAGGGGATGAGGTGACGTGATGTTCAGTTATGGGCGGGATAAACTACAGACTACCTACCTACCTATTTATATAGCATGACAACCTATAGCAAGTAGGTTAGGACGTATCTATCCATCTACCTATCTGATGACCTTAAAATTGATATTGAATCAAGTCACCGACAAATGGTAGAAGTACACAACTAGCAATCTGATGATAAACAGCGAGGAAACCATATCAAGTTCAAGCAGACATCATAGGAATTGTGAAGATAGCATAGCGTTGAAGCTATTATTTCCGTTCCATTCCATTCCACCAGCACCCTCACTCACATCCCCTTCCCTAATTATCTATTTACCTAACCAGAGGCCTGTTCCTCGTGCCACCTATTCTCTCCACTACCTATATACCATACCCCTCCCCTCCATCGCAGACACTAACACACAGGTATCTCACTCCTACCACCCATCCAAGAAGCAACAAACATCATTACAACATATTAAGCCAAGCAAGCACTGGCCATAAAACAAAAATACAAAGAGAAAGAAGATCTTATAACCAAGTAACTTAATAAAAAGATATCTTTCCATACGCTGAAGAGCTGGATTAGAGAGAGTTGCTCCGTCTAAATGCAAACTGGGTTCTTTTGTGATATAAAAAACAAAAGATCCCCTATATACCCCCCAACCAACCAACCAACCAACCAAAAGATTCTCCCCGCAGGTACTAAAAAAAATGTAAAACAGAGAACTGATATCTCTTCGCTCGCTCGCTGGCTTCAATCAATCAATCCCCAAAAAAATATACTCCATATCTCGCCTATATCATCATGCAAAACCTTCCTCTGCTCTTCACACATATACCGGAAATTGAAAAGGGGCTTAGAAATTCGCCGATGGGTTCATTCGTCCAGGTTGATGATAGTTTTCCAGTGTGCTTTGGAATGGGTTGGCAGCTGCGCCACTGACACTTCCGTTCTTCTCGGCGTTGATGTTGTTGTCGTGGTATCCTCCCATCAATCCATCAGTCTCATCTTCTTTCTTTGGTCGGCCCCAGATTCTCCAGGCGACGATGAAGAGACCTCCTAGAATGGCAGCACCACCAATACCAACAACTACGCCGATGACGGTGTTTCGGGTCTTGGTGGACATGGACTTGGAACTGGAGCTGGCATCGCTGGCAAGAGATACGGTGGTTGTGGTATAAGGAGGAGGAGTGGTGGATGTAGTGTATTGGGAGGTGTAGACGCTTCCGCTGGAGGTTTGAGTAATGTAGACAATGACTTGAGAGGCTGATGGAGTGATGGTTGTTACGACGGAAGTGGGAGTTTTGCTTGCTGATGAGCTGCTCTTGCTAGTAGTCTTGCTTGTTTGTGTGGTATCGTCGGTGGGAGTTGCAGAAGTGGAATCGGATGTTGTTGAAGTGACATCAGCTTGTGTTGGGGAGCTGGATGGAGATGGCGAAGGAGAAGTATCTGCGTCAGTGGTTGGGCTCGTGGTAGGAGATGTCGTTACAGCGGCAGGGGTAGTTGGTGCTGATGTTGTCGCTGCCTTGCTTGTTGTCTTCTCTGTCGTCTTCTCTGTCGTCTTCTCTGTTGTCTTCTCATCGGATGTTGGAGTGTTTGATGTCGTAGGCGCAGCTGCTGAAGGACTTGAAGTAGTTGGTGAACTGGTGTCTGTTAACGCCCCAACGGCCCCGGATACCACGGCAGAGGCATCGTCTGCTTTTCTAACGTATATCGGACGATCGAAGAGCGAAGCTTGTGCGATGGCGAAAAATAATGCCAGTACTGACAGCAACCTCAGCTGCCGCGAATGCATTCTGAATATGAGCGACCGTTATCGGTCGTGGGTTGTGGAGGAGAAAACAAAGGACCAAAGTTGTTCGATGGAGAACAGAGGAAGGAAAACTCAGTAAAAGCGATCGAGTGGTGTGTTCGAATTTGTGGTGTGTTTGTGGTGTGTTTGTGGTGCTGCTTGTGTGTTCGTATTCCTTTTCTCAACGATAGATTGGGGATGGAGTGATTGAAAATGATTGGTCCCTTGAATTGAGGAATGTTCGAGTGTCGCGTCTCAGATAACAGAAGTTCCCAATGTGAATCAGCTTTATTACTTTTGAAGTAACAATTTTATTGTATGTAAATGTGGATGGGTGTTTATTTCTTAACGAAAGTGTATTGTGCAGAAGAAGAAATTGACGATGGAGGAGGAGGAGGGAATGTAATGAGTAATGAGGCAGACCTTGTTGATAGACAGGGCGAGAGGAGCAGACTGAGAGGAGTAAGGATTGTTTGGTTAGCTTGTTAGCAGGGTCACGACCTAGGGAATTTTGTGGTTCTGGTGGGTGAGGTCTCGTCCGCGGACAAGACTAGCCTGGGAAACAGTGAAAATTTGTGCGACGCGGTGGATTTTATGAAAACTTGTTTCCGCAAAAGGGTTCTTGAACTGGCTGTTATCGTAGATCTCTTCTCCTTATGGCTCATGGCCGGCGAGGGACTTGCAAGTTGCTACAAGTCTACGACTCGCTGTACTTTGTATAGAGTATTTTGTTCTCAAGTTGGCATATCCGTGGCTGAAGTGGCTTGCTCGGCCACCACATCTAAAGATAGGAAAGATGCCGTCTGAGGTGTAAGGTTAGTGCAGGATGTTCTCATCCTCAATGCTCAATGCTCAATGCTCAATGCTCAATGCTCATCCTCCTTCATGCCTCAATACTTCTACATTTGCACTTCTACCGTTGTACCATACGGGGTAGACAGAATATCTTCAAACAATCTCGGCTGCACGCATACCTTTGCTGCTACCATCTCCCAACCCAATGTTTGTTGCGTATCTTGTCCAGTAGAAATCCCCTTTCCCACGGCCACTGGGCCGGTGGTTGTTTAATTTTCACGTGTCTCAAGTCTCAACCTCGTATCCAAAGTTCCAAACATCCACTTTCTCCTCCTCCTGGCCAATCATTCCCTTACAAATTCTATTTCTAGACGATACGAAGGTACAAAAATGCACAAGTCCACTAATCCACCCCGCTGAATTGCCTTTAACTGCATTTGCATTTTGCTGCGGATACATCTCCTTGACAAATGACCTGCAGGAATACCATTCTTTCCCGAATTTGCCGTTTTTGCCCCGTTTTGCGATGAGTGTTGGCCACATAACCAGAAGCATAACCTCAACGCCGAAGAACGCAGAACGCAGAACGCAGAACGAAGAAAGACTGGAGATGGAGGTGCAGATGGAGACGCAGATATTCAGGGTATCCGCTACCCATCCCGTTGCATGAATGATCGACATCCCACCCCTCGGAATCAAGGCATGAAGCGCAACTTGGTAGGATTTCATCACTCCAGTTCACCTGATGTAGGAGTCTCTTGAAATGAAACAGACAAAGTAACACACAGCGAACCGTTCATCCTAAAGCTGTCCAGATATATCGTCACCACGAAACAATGAATCCTGAGAGAGGCAAGATGAGCGAGCACTGAGGTTACACTCTCACGACTCTCTACTTCATATGCGCTTCTTCCGGAGAAATGATGAAATGATAATTCAACGTATTATTGCTGAACACCCTGAGCGGAGTCTGAGACATTTAGATGTGGGGAGTGGAGAATCGGCATTTCTCGTCACATAAGGAGACAGGAAACAAAGGGTCTTTCCTATTCCTTATGTCGCCGTCGTCCACTTTACTACTTTGTGCCCTTACGTTGCGATTGCATGGTTCGCAGTCTCCGTGAAGCGAGCGAGCAAACGTCCATACAGATGAAAACAAGCGATCAATTACGTTGCAATGAAACGAAACAATACGGAGTAGGTTCAGTCTACGGAGTTATGGAGTCTTAACTGTAGCAGATAACTGGATAACTGGGGATTTGTTTGTCTCGTCGGCGTCAGCTTCGGCGTCATTACCCTACAGTAGAAAGCCGACCGAGCATTTTCCGGCTACTTCTTTCAGGGACAAACCATCTATCTCATGTTTGACAGCGCTCAATCCGACGATTTCCGCAAAACATTCATGCGCTTCTATGTTGTCTCGATATGACTCCGACTTTTCTAGTTATGGGAAACGAAGTAAGTAGTCTGCCTCCACGGCAGTGGCCCTCGGAGAGCCAGCGGAGCGTCACTTAACTATATAGATATTAGATAACAGAGTAGGGCGACGGACGGCTTTACGGGTATTTCGCGCTTCAAGCTTCATCTCACTCTAATCGCCGGTAAGTTACAGTCAGATTCCATGTTCGGCTGGACTTTGACAACATTCAGTTACCACAGCTGTTTGGTACAAAAATAATCTCATCCATCTCATTCGTCTCATCTATTTCATCCATCTCACAATATCTTCCGGGTATCACCCAATCGTACAAGTGTATAGTCTCTATGGTTGATGTTTCGCACAGTATGATTATGATTACGTTGAACATTACCAGCCGGTATCACCAATGCCGAGCTGCACAAACCGGCAACCTGGGTTCTATTCGTGCCTCGATCTTTGCGCACACTGCGCACCAGCCTCACACTTAACAAGCAAATGGCAAATGACGGTTCATGACACCTTCCTGCAGTACACACACCGGTGCACACCAGTTCAGGTCCGGCTGTACTCCGATTGGGGCGCATCTCATCATGGATCTACATATTGCCGGGTGCGGGGTACGAAATACCCGTATAGCTTTCTTCCTAGTCGACAACCGTTGCTACTCTATTACCGTCCGGGGCAAAGCATATCGCGACCTCATTGATGCGTAAACTCATAATATGGGGAAAGCAAAATGGCTTCAACGAACTCTGCATGCTTGTGGGGAAGCTCTTGGGGGAACTGCCTATTTAGCCGTCTAGTACAGGTTCGTAACTGGCTTGAAGTAAGTTTGGATTGTTGTAAATATAGGTTGAACTCCTTTCAAGCATTGTTCCCAGTCATCGAGGCCCTCTGAAACCTTTCGAGATGTTTTCCTTGCATTTTCCGGAGCAGTTCTTGCTGCTTTGCACTTTACTATCTTCTGTCGCTGCTCTTCCTTCAATGCTTTCCCCTCGAATCAACAATGGTTTGGCGACTACTCCACCTATGGGGTAATTCATCTATTCCCTATCTTTGCTCGCCGGTATTAACCACGTCATAGTTGGAATTCTTACAACCATTACGTTTGTGCTCCCAATGAGACAATCGTTCACTCAAATGCGCAAGCCTTGAAAGATCTAGGTCTTGCTGATCTAGGATACAATTACGTTACAGTAGATTGCGGATGGACTTTACCGAACCGAACTGCAAATGGAACGTTGACATGGAATCCAGCGAGATTTCCTAGTGGAGGAGGTGCTACTTTGGGAAATTTCGTTCATGGACTTGGTCTGAAGTTTGGGGTTTATTCCGATGCAGGAACTCAGATGTGTATGACGGGAGATCCTGTCCAGGCTGGAAGTTTATGTAAGTCAGATCTGATATGGAAGTGGGAACGAGTCTCCTGCACTTTTGTGACCTACATAGACTCTTGTCTCATTCGTTGTCCACTTTGCTGACTTTCGGCAGACCACGAGCAGACTGATGCGCAAACCTTCGCATCCTGGGGAGCAGATCTACTCAAGTGTAAGGATGATCACTTTTTCCTCGCAGGAACATACTCACTCTCATAGATGACAACTGCTATTCCGACGCTGCTACCGGTTACCCCAACGTCAACTATGAACCTTCTACATCACCATCTAGTCGTTATCAAACTATGGCCTCAGCCCTAGCAACCGTAGGTCGACCAATGCTTTACCAGATTTGCGACTGGGGAGTGGACTTCCCATCAGCCTGGGCACCTGCCCTGTCAAACTCTTGGCGAATCACCAACGATATCATACCCCAATACAAAACAGTCGCTCGAATTCTCAACCAAGCAGTCCCTCAAACATCCTTTGCTGGGCCTGGACACTGGTTAGATCTGGATATGCTGGAGGTTGGAAATAATGTCATGACTACAGCTGAAGAGACGACTCATTTCACAATGTGGGCTATTCTCAAGAGCCCCTTGGTCATTGGTGCTGCGTTGAAAGATGCTTATACCAGTATCTCTTCCGCCTCATTAGCAATCCTCAAGAACAAAGACGTCATCAGCTACAACCAGGATAGTCTAGGTGTCGCAGCAAGCTTTCGAAGAAGATGGACGACGGATGGGTATGAAGTCTGGGCAGGACCACTCAGTGGGGATCGTACGGTCGTGGCGGTCATCAATCTGAACAATGCTGCAAGAACATTGACTCTTGATCTTCCCGACGTGGGATTCCAGAAAGCGGGAACGGTGAAAAATGTTTGGGCGGGGACTTCGGCTAAGAATGTTTTGACTTCGTATTCGGCGTCGGTGGCGGCACATGGTACTTTGTTGTTGGAGTTGGGGAGTACGACAATCGCGGGTCAATATGTTGCTAGCGATGCAACTGTTTCTGGGTATGTTTTATATCTCTTCTTACCGTCTCCCTTTATTTTCTTCTCCTCTCCCCTTATTTCTTCTCATCCCACACAGACTAACGCCCCTCCCAGCTCCAAAATCACCTTCCCCAAAATCTACGGCCAAACCACCAGCTCCAACTACACCTTAACCCTACACTTCAGCAAATCCTCCAGCACCCCCACAACCCTCACCCTCAACTCCAAATCCTACACCCTCCCCGCCTCCTCCACCTCCCTCACTATCCCCTCCCTCTCCCTCCTCGCCTCCGCATCCAACTCCCTGTCTATAACCTCTTCCTCTAAAACCCTCCTCCCTGACTCAATAACTATTACCCCTCCCCCCTCAACCTACTACCCCGCAACCAACATGCTCGTCTCCGGAATCGCCACCCACACCACCTGCTCCACTGGCGGGTGTCTCCCCTCCGGCAGCAAAATCGGAAATCTCTCCCCCTCTGGCCTGGCCACTCTAAACATCACCTCCCCCTCTTCCTCCCCATCCTCCTCTTCAGAAAAATTCCTCACTCTTCACTACATCAACAACGACCTCGCCTTCAGCACAAGTTGGACCACGGGGACTAATACTCGAAATATGTCCATCAGCGTCAACGGCGTGGTGACTCGTGCCGAGATGCCGGTTACGGGGAGGAGTTCCGAGTTATTCGGTACGAAAGGGTGGGAGGATGCCGGGGTTTTTGGGGTGCTGACTGCTGGGTGGAAGGAAGGGGGGAATGTGGTTACGTTTGGCGGGGTTGCGGGGGGAGTGGTGGAGTGGGCGGGGGATTTGGTGGGGGTGGGGGTTTTTTGGTAGGAGGGAGGGGTGATAGGGCACGGGAAGGAGCAAGAGGAGGAAAAGTAAAAGGAGGGAGGAGGATGCAAGGGGAATAGGAAAAGGAAAAGGAAGGGAAGATAACTTGGGTGTTTTATCGGTCTTCAGCTCGCTGCCTTTTATATGACTAGTAGGAAGGTATCTATATACGGAACATGAAACTTTCAGTTACGGGCGCTGGGGGCTATCTAACTCCACAGGTTCAATGCGAATATATATCTCAACCTACTGTATATATATATATATTATATACAGACCCGTTGTGATTAAAAGGAACATCTCATATATCCATCCCTCCATCCCCCTAGACGCAGAACCCCGCACCAATAACGCAGAAGCTTACCACCTATTCGAAGCGGAAACGCCAAGAAGAAGGGTAAAAGCGCCCCGCGCAGCCTCAACATTCACATCATCATCTCGCGTGCATCCTGTCACTACACCCGACGACCAGCCAGATAAAGCTAATCCAATATATCACAAGCCTCGAGCCGATTGGCAGTGGCTCGCTAGTATGTCCGTGTTCATATTAGAACTATACTCTGATCTGTATTGCATACAGCATATTCAATCTCTTCCCATCCAACCATCCAAAAAGAGTGCCAAAAAAAAGAAACATACAACAGTAGGGATTCGCTGGTAGTCAGTCACCCACCCACTCAACTACTAATCCACCGACGATTTGAGGCTCTGCGTATACCCAATCTATGGTCGTATATGCCAGATCTAGTTAAAAAATAGATATATATAACCTACTATTTTCTCCCTTGATATAAACGATATATTGATCCCCGCCCAATACCTATCCATCCATCCATCTACCTCTTCCCGCACACACCTCACTCACCCAGGTCTCTCCAGTCTATCTAAGGAAATGTGGCTCTTTGAGCGAGCGGGGAGTGTGGGTTGGATTATAGTTATCCATCCACCCATTCACCCATTTTACACCATTCTCATCCAGTTAGTTATCCAATTCATTTCATCCTAGCTAAGTTACTACTTCTCTATTTTCCTTTTTGCTCTTCTTCTCCTCCTCTCTATCTATCCAGGAGCGGAGCGTGTATCTCACACTATACTCAGTCCAACTTCCAAGCTACCTACCTACCACTCACCTACCCAACAACCCACACACCCCATATAATATACTTACTCACACTTCAAAATTTCACCAAAACTTCACAAACTCACAAATCACAAATCCAAGTAGTAGTAGCAGTAACAATAGTCTAATCAAAACCAGTAAAAATTAATATTTATCTTATCTTTAAATTCTTTTGCGCAATCATATCATATCCATGCCACCGTCTATAAAATTTGCAACCAAAAAACCATCATCATAATACTGTATATAATATATGCCTGCCACCGAAATAGATATATTCCCATCCAGACCAACCGATCCTATATCCTCATACCTATATTCCCCCATCTTTCTAATAACAAACACCAACACAAACACAGCCACCCACCGCACACACCGATTGAGGGGTTTTTTATACAAAGAAAAAAATAAGCGCATTTCAAACAGAACATATGCACGCTCAAACACAAACACAAACACAAACACAAATCCCAACCACATACCACACCACCATCTACGGCTTACTCAACTGCTCCTTCCTGAAGAAAGTAAAGAAACCACCACAAATCGCCAACTGCAAAAGCAGCCCAATCCAGAACCAAGGCTTACTCAATCCCGGCTGTGGTCCACCCGAGAAATCAGGGAAGACCGTTCCGGGGCCAACATTATCCGGCGCACAAGCTCTGGCGACAATCGTGGCGATGGAACCCAGAACTTGAGCCGCGATCAACGTAAACGCGATATGAATTCTCGTCAAAGTCTGCAGAAGCAGCATACCGAAGCCTACACCTTGCAGCGCGTCGAGAGTGCCGAGCCAGAGCCAGAGAGAGCGGGAGAAGAGGGCGGAGCCGAGGCCAGAGCCGACCCAGGGGACGTACTGGCCGATAGGAGTGCAGGACCAGAGCATTTGGCACCAGCGGGGGGCGCCGAGGCCGATAGCGAAGATGGGGAGGATCCAGCTGTGGTCTTTGGAGAGGATGGCGAAGAACCAGAGGAAGCCGGCCCAGACGAAGCCGAAGAAGAGGATGATGAGGAGGATGATGGCCCAGGTGGGGGCGTGGTTGGAGGAGAAGAGGTACAGCCAGTTGCGACCGTAGAGAGTTGAGAGGAAGAAGTTCTGGATCAGGACGGTGACGAAGAACCAGATGACGATCTTACGACGGAAGAGGGAGGCGTAGAAGGAGGGGACTTTACCGGGGGATTGGCGGTAGTACTCAGGGAGACCGAAGAAGATGACCGAACCAATAGCCCACATGAGGATTGCAATTGGGAAAGTAACAGCGGACATCATATGACTGGCCGTTGTGAACGAAGTGCCCAATCCATCAGATTGTCTGCGATTGAGATACTCACCCCAGAACCACAGGACAACCACGTAAGCTTGTTGTGTACCTTGGATGATGCAGGCACGGTAAACCCATGCTTTGACTGGAGAACCACCTTCGTCACCGAAGTTGAGCGCGAAGAAGATACTACCAGAGGAAGCAGCGACGGCGTAGAGACCAGTAGCGACATTTTGCACCCAGCCCTTTGAGTCCGCTCCAGGCACCCAGGGAGCGCAGCCGAGAAGGAAGAAGGCCAATCCGTAGAAGACGAAGGGAACGGAAAGAACGTAGATGGACTTGAAGCGGGCGAAGACGAACCACCACATAATGGATGTGAGAAGGTAGATGGTTGCGGTGATGTAGAGTTTCTCTGCCGTTTGACCGACTGTTCCAGTGAGCAAGGTGATTTGATACGAGTTAGCAGCGATAATTTGACCGAATGCGAGGAGGAAACTGTAGACGGGCCAGTCGAAGAAACGGTATTGCATGATGAGACGCAGACCAGTAGGAGGCTTGTAATCTTTTCCGAGAAGGAATTGATCGAGGACTTCAGTTGATTCATTCGGGCCGATATTTTCTTGAGAGGAATTTTGTCTCGAGTGCACAATCGTGCTGTTGCCAATGGACTCGTTGTCGCTGAAACGGCGTCGGCTTGATGGGCGGTGCTCAGTGCTGAGACCAGAAATAGTAGGAACGGCGGAATTGCGACCAAGACGAGCGTCGCGGAATCGGTTGAACCATTTCTTTTCGGATTTGACAAGATACTCCTCAATACAGAGATCAACCTCACTGTTCTTACCGTCGAGCTTATCAAGATTCTTGGCAAATGCTTGGTAGTACTCTCCTTGGGTATCGGTGAAGAAAGGATCGACTTTTTGCAGCTTGAAATCCGTCTTGTCTCCAATAACTGAGCTCAAACTGAGCATAGAAGCACGGTTTGCCTCACGATCGGCATTGAATATCGAAGGTGGTGGAAGGAGAGAATCATGTGCACCAGGAGTTCCAGGAGCAGAATCCAGACCAGGCGATCCAGGCATTGAGAAGTTAGAGTACACCTTTGAACTATCCCTCAGTCTCGGTAGAGACATATCTGAATCGCTCACATGTAAACTGCCCGTATTGCCCGTTGAAGTTCGTCTCGGTGAATCTAGGAAGTTGGGGTGTGGTGCAAGGAACGCGGGACTGGCGGATCGTCCTCTGTCCATTTCTTGCATTCGCTGGGCTTGTAATTCTTCTGGTGAAAGAACATATTCATCGTAGATGTCATCGCGAATTCGTGCATCCTCATCACCATCAGTGTCCTCATCCACATCGGTCAAACCTTCGTCTCCGAGATCGAATTTGCGCTGCATGGCTGCATTGCTATCATCCTGTCGTTTCTTCATCACACGATGACCGGGACCGGCTCTGTATCCAAGGGAAAGTTTTCTGTTCAGACCGCCGGTTGATGGTGTCTCTCTTTGTGGCGATGAAGGACGAGTGCTACCACCGAAAGTACTGGTAACATCGAGTTGCGAAGAGCTTGCCATTGCGTGGGTACCGAAGCTGGACAGTCTCTTCGAAGAGAAGAGAGATGAAGCTTCTCTACCTCTCGATCTTGGTCTACCAGCGCCTTTCTCTACCTCCTTGTCATGAATCTTAATGGCCTTGGTTTGCAGGATTTCCAAATCGTTGACCCATTGCGCGACGGGGAAACGTTGTTTGGCACTGCGTGCTCTCATCAGTTGTCTTGTGTCCAGTTTTGACGCAAGGGCTTCCTTGATGGCTTGTTTGAATTGATGCAACAAATGAGTAGTGGTAGTCGACTCAACAGTATACCACCATCCAGGCATTTGACCAAGACCACCGACACGAGCACCGATACCCAAAGCACCCTTTCTACCGAACTCGACAGCGACAAGACCGAACGGTTCATCTCTAGAGGGGATCAAAGCGAATTCAGCACCAGAGAAGATGAACGGTGGAAGAGCAGTGAACTCCGGTTTGCTGAAAACACGGCCTTTGTACTTCTCCATCATAACTCCGAGCTTGAGAGCGGCGAATTTTCCATAAAGATCGATAACTGGACCAACGCAAATCAGTTGCACGTTGGGGTTCTCTTCCAAAACAGCAGGCATAACATCAGCAATCAGATCAATACCCTTCTGCATCGACCATCTACCGACGAACACAAGAAGTTCAGCATTAGGATTCTGATCAAGACCAGCCCATTCCTGAGCCTGTCTCCTGAGTTCTCCTCTTTGACTTTCGAAATCCTGGTTGATAGTGTTGACCACTTGTTCTTGAGCGCCACTCCAGTCTGCGGTATCAGAAGGATCGGGGTTAGGTAGATTTCCGATTTTGCTCAATCCCCAGAAAATAGGATATCTAGCCCAAGAACGCTTTCCGTATTTCTTACTGACACCAACGGCACCGAAACCCTTTTGGTGGATTCGCAAATAGGAACTACCGGCATGGAGCAAATTGAAGACATCTCCGAACTGGACATATTTGATTGCGACATCCTCAGGAAGATTGTAGACTTGACAGACTTCAGTTCGCTCCTTGCTGTTGCGCATTGGCCATAAACCTTGGAATTCGGCGTTGTGGAGAGACAAACAACAGGGGATGGTTTCTGGAAGAAGATGAATGGGTGCGACGGCTCCGTGGTAATCGTTGATGTGGTACAAATCGATCGGGAAACGCTTGATAGCCAGGGCAATACATTGATTCCAAGCACTGTAGTAAACAGCCGAGTCCAAATCATCCATACGAGGCGGGTAGGGTTCTGACTTTGACTGAGCTCTGAAGACCGGAGCATCTAGGAGAACGTAGGTGATATTTCGCAGAGTATGATATTGGACCTGAACAGTGTAGGAATTTCCGAGAATCGTAACGTCCATAGGCTCAGCTTGGTGGTCAATGGGATAGTCGATGCCTCCGACACAAGGAACAACCCAAATGAGATCTTGATGGCCCAAATTCTTACCCATCAACTGTGCCATGACACCGAGACCACCGATCTTAATCTTGATGCCCCAATCTTCGATATCGTATTCCATGGTGGCGATGAGAACGGTGCGACGGCCTTTACCTCCAAGATCTTGTGCAAGTCCCACATTTGACGGATTGTCGTGCATCATCATGGGACTTCCTCCCATAACGTCCATTTCCTTCTCGCCGCGTTCTTCTCTCTTGAGCTTTCTGCGAAGAGCGAGTGGGATATAATTGCGTGCTTCTTTAACACCAACACTGTTCAATTTAACAGCGTAGAAGGACTTCATGAAGAGCCAGATACTCAAACCACCGGAGAGCACTGGGACTACCCACATGAGGAAGACCATAACCATTTGGTAGGAACGGTTACCGTAGGGAATCATGTAGTAACGGAATTCTCCATCATCAACCGCAATTTTGTATCCGAGGTATGGCTTTGGTGGTACTCGAGTCATGTTGATGAGCGCAGTGGAAAGAGACGATGGTGGCATGCGATCAAGAATATTGTCACCGTCGACGTCGCCCAAAACCACGGTTTGATCAGGCTGCCCGTCTGGATTCATACCCCAAACATTAAGTTGCATAACTAGAAAAAAAAAAGTTAATAAAAATTCACAAGTATTCTCTGCTGCAGAACTTACCAGCTGGCCACTCATGCATAAATTCAAACTCCCAAAGACTGTTGATGTGGCTCAAGGTGAACTCATTTGGCACACCAACATCGTAACCATATTGATTGAAAGGACCATTGGCAAACAAATGGGGAAGACGACGGGTGTATGGGGTGACCTCCAAATCTCCATGTTGAACGTAGTCACTGCTTCCAGTGAGTTTGGTCCAGTACTGCAAGATAACGTGCTCTCCATTCCATTTCTGCAACTTGGTACCGCTCCATGGCTGGGTAGTAAGCGTGGTGTTACCTCCACTGTATGGTAGCCAGCTTGACCATGTGGTACCCCAGTTCAGGGAGTATTTGAAGAGATCTGCGCCAGCAGCTTTATGGCTAACGTACAAAGTACCGTTCTCTTGCTTGTGAAGGAGTTGTCGGGTGTAGTTCGCAGAACCTGGGAATACAACTGGATTATCCGGCTGTCCAACTCGGAATAAAAAGGTATCTGTGGCTCCTGTCGAGGAGTTTCCGCTGTTGGAGTTGATATTTCGGAGAGTAATCGAATGAACACCGTTAGAGACATTGGTCAAATTTCCCTTGAACACCCACGTGGTTGGGATCGAACCAACATAGCTCGTAAGATTGAGCGGACTGGAAAGCTTCTCACAAGAGTATTCCCCAGTTGAATTGGCGAGTTTCGCAACTTGTCCATCTTCAGTTGTGGAACTGATCTCCATTGTCGACAAAATATCAGAACACTTCATCTCGTCACTGAAACCGAACTCGATGGGTATAGTTTCTTGCTCTCCAGGACGAACTTTAGATACAAGGCGAGCATCATGACCAGGAGAGAAAGAAGTTATCATTGGCGAGGGGCCTAGCCAGGCGGCTTTTGGTACGTAGGCTTTGAACTCGTACGGAACCAGGGTTACTTCATCCAAACAGCCATTGAACCCTGCCTCGTGGCCAAGACCCAACTCTTTGGGTCCAGTTTTCAAGGTGACCTCGTCATAAGGGTAGAACAGGTTCTTGACAGTGGTACCTGTGAGGAATGGAGCAATAAGGGCAGAATCATTACTGCTGCAGTCGAACGAATAGGTAACTTCTCGAGCATCATTGTGGTAAAGTAACCAAACAGATTGATTTCCTTTGCCTCCTTCTTTGGAAAGATCTTGAACTCCGAAAAATTCACTTCTGACCGTACTCCAAAGACCAGTTTCGGTGGCAGTTTCATTACTACCAGGTAAGAGAATTTGTTGCGTTTGGTTGGTTAATTGTTGGAGGAACCACCCATCATTAAGCACCGGATAATTTTCGCGCATCTGGTACATGGCCTTGATGGTGTTACGGACAGGATGAGCGGGATCTCTGTGGTCGAGACTGTTCCATGGATCGTGGCAACCTCGAAGGCAGGAGTCTTGAGGAAATTGGTAGAAGTTTCCACTTCCAACACTGTAACATCCGTGAGTCTGCCAGGCCTGAGAAGGAGACATGGCTTGACGTCCGAAGAGATAATTGTCGGCGGTGTTGTCCAAAACGTAGAAAGCCTGTTCTTCACCCCACAAAAGTAAAGGTATACCGGGCATGTGCAAGGTGGTGATGAAAAGACCGAGGAGTTGCTTTTGTGTACCGTTGGTGATTGCAGGCCATCTGAAGACATCCTGGTTGCTAACACCATACAAATGTCGAGGGTCGAATTCTCCAGTATTAGGATTAATCATATCATTCGTAAGAAGCATTTCATTCCACATATCCACCCAATTAGTTGGCGTATCATAACCACTTGCCAAATTTCCATCCATTCCTAAGAAACGAGTGAGAGTACGATAGACACTATAATGGAAAGCGGCGGAGTCGAGCGCGTTTTGATCAGGGTCGCGAATGAAGTATGCCAGACTGGAGTTGCTCGTCATTTGCACCGCATCGTTGATGGTGTCTGGAAGCATATCAGGTTGACGTCCGCGTCCGAGGTAGATACTTCCGAAGGTATTACCACCAGTAATTTCACCAGTAACCATGAAGTTCGTCTTGTTGACAGCTCGGGCACATTCGCGCATCGCATGACTGAAGCTTCCGAGAGCATCCACCGTAATTTGAGTTGCTTTATCGATACGCATTCCATCAATGTCGAGTTGCTGGATCATCATACAACTGAAAATCTCAATTTTCGTTCTGACAGATGGAAGCCATTCTCTCAAACGGTCCTGGACGGAGGCGAATTTGGACAATTGACGTTGCCAATCCGGGAAGACACCGAAAGCCTCAGTATCTCCATACTGGTCGAATTCAGAGTCGTAACACCCTTTCATAAGATGAGTGACATCTTCCTTAACAGTATATCCAGTATCAAGCCAGAACCTAGGATAGTTGCAAGTGTCGTTGTACTTGTCACTGAACTCGAAATCCAGATATCGTCGATTAGGATCACGCCACAGTACGTGGTGTTCCGTCAGAGTGAACGGAGTCGAAGAGTTCATGTAGCCTTCAAAAGCGATCAAATCACCCATTGTACCCATGGTATTGTCGAGAATCACATACATCCCCTTGTCATGGATAGCTTGTGTGGTTTTTCTCCATAGGTCCATGTCTCCAAAATGAGCATCCAGAAGACTCAGATCCAACGGCGAGTATTGATCTGCACCCCATGGCATATTAATCATAGGACTACCAGCAATGTAGACGCCCTTCACTCCCATTCCCTGAATATAATCTAAGCTGTCGATGAGACCCTGGAGATCTCCTCCATGCCGTAATTGCGTTTGCATAACATCGTGCTCGAAATGTGTTCCATTAATATCATCATTCGTCGGATCTCCATTCACAAACTTGTCCAAGAAGAATGAATAAAACGGAAACCGCCAAGTTTTGGGAGACGCGAAGAAATCGTGCTGTTTGAGGATATTAAGTCAGTCTTTCCGCATGCTAAATTCGGAGTTAAGGGCTAGCTAAGAAGGAATTGCACGTACATCTTCCCATTTTCCAGCGTAATCAAAAGGCGATGTCGCCGTCTTGTTCTCGTTCAGGTTGTATCCCACATATTTCTGATCATAGCGCAAGGCGTCGACCTGTGTACTCAACAACGCACCGCACAGGATAACCCACGGGGCGACCATCGTAAAGAAAGCGACCAAATACTCAAGTGGCCGAAATCATGAATCGCTCCCCGGTACCAAAAAATCGTCGAAATCGTAAGTTAAGTTCTTCCAAACAATCCTCTGGGCCCAGCAGTGTATTAATAGGATTGAGGCAAATGTTCCCAAGACTTGTGAGTAAGCTCGTATGATATGTCTGGAGATAAGTAATCCCAGTATGAGTGGCCTTTTTCTTTCCTCGACACAACAGTAAGAGAGAACGGGCCGTCAACGGGGGGAATAGAGTAACGAACGTGGGAGTCGACTGCAAAGTGCTAACTGCAGATTGACAACAAACAAAAATGCAAGAGAGGAAAATGTATATAGCGGGATGAGATACTTGGGACGGAAAATGGAGGCTGAAGTAAAGATGTAAGCAGGTCAGTTCAAACGGTCCATGTCAACGACACTAAGGACACAATTCTCAGCAATCACCCCCTAGAAGACGATCTTACTATCCTGAGCACACCGGATGCCTAAAGCTTACCGTCCAGAAGTTGACACGGCATATTTTTAATCCTGAGCCATGCTGAAGTGGGAAACGGCGGGCCCGAATAAGGAAGTAATGGCAAGTTAAAACACGAGCTTTCTATGCATTCGTGCAAAACACAAAGCCCTGGGAGGGGCAAGGATGGAGCCATGAGAGCGTCATTGGGCAGAGCAGGTCGACAGATGGTACTGGCAGTGGGGAGCCTGCTCGGATTCATTTTCTTTTCTTCAGTGCTGCGCTATTCTCAGGACCTGGGTGCGTGGGTGAGTGGGTGCCCACAGTAATTCTCCGTTTGAGAGGAAAGCAGCCAATGAGACGGGACGCGATGATAGAGGGAAAAGGAGGTAACGACTGAATGTGGCATCCTGGATCAAGGCAACTGGCTTGCCGGCAGACCTGTGCAAGTGCAATCACTTGGCGTGGTGTTTCGTGTTACCAGAAAGTAATCTCAATAACTCTTGAGTCTTCACAGCCTTAACTTTAACGAGTATGTGAAAAGCGACCAGGATCTGCAGCCGCCTTCCTTACCGAGAGTTCGGAATGGTGATTGGTGAGACGAGGACCTTTCGCCTGATAAAGGCTGAGTGCTGAAGCATGGGTATTTCTCCGTGGTGTGGGTTGTATGTGCACACTACTGGGTCAAGGATGCGGAATTGCACCAGAGGAAGATACGAGTTTTTTTTTGGTTGTTGCAGACCGGCCTGAAATCCCGCCTGATAACGAGAAGATTATTTTTGGCTAGCGAGTTTCTGTGTCGGTAATAGAAGGGCAACCGAATCATGTACAGCACAGTAGAATGAAGGGGTCAGTAAACGCACCGAGCCTCTCTCTTAGGTAGGTACCCGAGTAGAGTTAGAGTTAGCTAAAGCGTGCCATAGTACGGCCGAGCATTAATCCACCTCAAACACGATATCTGAATCATATGACAGGAGGGCTGGATTTGAGTCTTAGAGCTGCGAGTAGACGACTCGTGCGCTGGAGTCCTGAGTCCTTCGTAAACATACCAACCAACCTTCACACCGTTTGGTTGTTGATGTGGGTACCGATGAGGCGAGAAGAAACCTTATCGAACATAAGGAGTGCGTAGTATTCTTCCGTATATTGACGCGAGGTACGACGGTGCGGTGCGAAGCCGTTGGCCCTTCGCCAAACTGCTACTGTATTCTCAAGCGCTGGAGATGGGTTATGCAGCTACGCTCAGTGGCCAGCGGCCAGCCCCTTTGCTCACTGCTCACTGCTCACTGCTCACATTATCCTGCATATTCCTGCATATTTTTGGGGGATAATCAGACCAGTTAGTTGATCCGTCACTATCTGAGAGCGGGCGTTGAGGTTAAACCAATGAAAAGCTTTACCCTGTTTTCATCATTTTTGGCTGGATTTTGCTTCTTCGTGCGTCCATCCATCCCATTTTCCAATCAATCAATCAATCAAGTCAGTCTATTAATCAGTCAGTCTATTAATCAGTCAGTCCATCTATCCATCGTTCGGTCGCTGCAGCTCATGACTTCTCTAACTTCTTCTTCACCTTCTTCGCCTCACCTCCAAACCCTAATGTTGGTTTCCGCCAAATACCTGACGTGTCCGCTGGAAGCCACAGTTGGCCCTGCAGAGTGTATTTTGGTACAGTATTTATTTGGCCGGTAACTAAAGTACTTTGTCGAAGAAAAGATAAGCAAGGTACAGAGTGCAGTATCTAGATCCTGGGAGAAGCGCCCGGTTTGGTCGGTGGAACCAAATGCTTCACATTGATACGTTCAATTAAGGTGTGGCGGAGATTCAATAATCTGAATGGCCGAAAAGACCGTATCACGCACAAACCAGCGATACTTTAGAGTTAGGGCTTAAACCTCATATGGAAAGGCGTGCGAGAGTGGTGGATGAATCAGCAACTGCGTGCTAACCTCATCTGAGGAATAGCCGTATCATTAGTAATTACTTCATCACCCACAATACCCATGCTCGGCTTCTTCGTTTCTCTTCACCCAGCAAGGACAGCCATGAACTGTAATGTTACATTGTTACATTCTGTCCTTTACTCTAGAGTCGGGGCATACTGCAAGTTACAACGAATTCTCCTGTGTGGTTCTTATGATATGCCTTCCCAAGTTACCCAGTTCCCGCGGAGTCCCACCTCCACTTGCCCAGGTCTATTCTGTTGTGAACTTGTGATGCGACTTTCCTATTTCGTGGGGGTTAGAGATGGAAATGCAAATTTCCTCATCTTTTGTGCCTTCGCGCCGCATTCTCCCCTGCTTCAATCCCTCATGTCGACTACAAGTATAAAGCCAACCAACATCTCCGACGATTAAAGCCATGACAGAACCATAACATAACCCTCAACCCTCCCTCAAACTATATACCTCGTATTGCAACGCCGTACGAGCCTACGCCGTCCCGACGCGTCCAGAAGCTTCTCTATGGCCCTGTCCTTGGGTTCCTGCATCCGCACATTCCGCGACTTACTACTGACTACATAATTCAACCGGACCCCTTTCATCATGCATTTGTCGGTGTTCATTTCCTCCAGCAGCGAATAACTTTCTTCACTTCTTCCTCCATCCATATACATATTACATATACCCCAGGCGGAAAGTCGGCATTGAAAATCTCTCGTGTTCATTTCGCCTTCTACTTTGATGTCGGTGTCTTTGTGGATTATGCGTTCATCGAACAGAGCAGAACAGAATGCACATATACTTCATACCTCATAGTTACTTCGTACATCATAGATGGAAGACCACCTCAGGTTCCAGCTTTACCGATCAGAATGCTCGGTGACCTCCGACCTCTCCCGACTGTCTTAATTCCGCCTTGTTCTCTGGCAACCTTATCGCACGGCAAATCAAGCTTAACGTGATGCCGTCAAGAGTGGATTGCGAAAAGTGGAAAATATATGGATGGCCGTCTCCAAGCAAAGGCCAATACGATAATCTGTGGGACCATGGAACCGTGAAATCAATCCCGTGAAGGCGGTGATGCCTTCGTACCTGTCTGTTCCTCCGTACCTGTAGAATCTTCCTTGAAACCGGGTCCACAGAGGGGCTTCGGTCTCGCGACTCGCTACAGTATGCTACGGTATCGCATCGCATGGCATCGCTATTCCTTACATATAGCCCTTAACCACTATCCCCAACTGGTCGCGATTATTGAATGAAGCGTTCGAGGAACACGAGCGAAAATTGGGTACCCGTCATAGAAACCCCATACTATTCGCGAGAACCTCGGAAGAGATACAAATACTTGGGTTTTTGGCTGAAGGGAGAATAGAAGCCTGGTTTATCCGCCTTCCGACCTGTCTCTCAATTGAGTAAAAGGCCAGCAGAGAGACCCAACGGAGACCCATTCAAAAGATCGATGATCTACAGATTTAGAAGCTGCGGATTCTACAGTACGAAGAACTGTTCTCTGTATGTGAACAGTGCGCCGGTGCTTGGGTTTTTGCTTGCACCTGCTTGACTTGCTTGATGAAGTTGCCATGGACTTTCTTGACTTGCTTGATTTGCTTGACTGGCACCTTGTCCTATTCCTTGACTTGCCTGACTTGCCTACTTTACTTTCCCCTGGCTAATGTTCTCCAACACGGACCAATTTCCCAAACCCAATCCAAGGGCCGGCGCTATATGGTAATAAGCTTAGCACCGAAGCTCTTCAAGTCGTAGGTCTTCGGCGAAGAACATTCTTCCAGCAAGAATCTGCGTCCGACCGAACGACAATTACTAAGGCCGTTTGTCTGTGCCGATTACCGTATCATCATGTGCAGACTGCACTGGCACTGGCATTGTACTTTACTTTGCTTTTGCTTTAAGTTACTTTACTAACCGTCCACTACTGTACTTGCCCACACTACTCACCACTACTTACTCGCTGCCAGCTAATCGTAGCGTTGTTGCTATGATAACACCCATCAAACAGCTATCCTCGTAGGAACAACAAATGACAACAAAAGTCCAACTCAACTCACCCACTGCCCCAGAGACAAACATCGTCGAAGAGAGTAGCATAGGATCTCTCGATTCCCCATCCCATCCCCTTATCGGCCAACCATCATCCGTCCCATCATCCATCCCATCTCAAGGTCTAATCCGTCCAATCTCCAATCTCCAATGCCCTCGGACCACATATTAACCGTTCTTGCAAGTGGCAGCCAAAATTACGTGCAAAATCCATGTTCGGATGGCCCGTCCCCCCTTTTTCCTCTTTTCCATAACCCTTCCATTTCCATTTCGAGACCCATCATGGGCCATCATCCATACCACTGCTCCCACACCACACCGGCATCCTTACCATTAGGCTTGCCAAGGAAAAGTCTTGCACAGGATTTAAAATTACTTGTAGCGGGGATTCTGAACATCCCACGCGACTCTGATCCATATACGAACATCTAATTTGTTCAATTTCCATCAGTTCCCCGCGCCACCATTCAGTTCTCCTGTGCCACCATTACTACACAGCACACATGACTTCCAAATATGGACCAAAATGTCTGAAGTGAAAGGACTTCTCTGGCTGGTGGAGCAGGATTTGCGCTCCATTGGGCACAGCGTCGTTGCATGATTATCCAATTGAACCAATCATCGAGCAGACAGTGTTGACCGCGAACTGGACCCGACATTTTGCAGCGCAACAATCAAGATCTGCTGGGCCAAATCTTCCGGGAACAGTACTTGTACAAAAGCCAGACCGTTAAGTAGCACAAGGGGGAGCATTGCCAGAGAATCTAAACCATATGTAGATGTAGCTCCAGGACGCCCACATACGCCAAGCAGTCCCAATCTCTCCTCCAAACTCGTCACCCGCATCGTTGCACCCATTTCAGTGTTCTCATTGTTCGCTATCGATTCTATTTTCCTATCTGCCTATCTGCGTCAAACAGAACAAAAGAAAAAGGAAATAGGAAAAGGAATCGCTGACTTGGGGTGTGTGGGTTAAGTTCAGCCGTCTCTTCTTCCTATCAATCGCGACACACAGTGAGAACAGTGGCGGATTCGCAATCATGTTGACCACGTCGACCAAGTCGACGGCACTCGTTTCAAGGTCTTTGGGTGGTGTTGGCGTTGCTCGTTCTAATTCTTTTTCATGGCTCTTGTGCTGTTTGTTATCCGTCCAAGTCCTCTTCGCACAAACCGCAAACGCTGCCACGGCAGACGACTGGAGAAGTCGCTCCATATATCAAATCATCACAGATCGCTTTGCCCGAACGGATGGCTCTACTTCCTCGCCATGTAATACGACCGCTCAATTGTACTGTGGAGGTACATTTCAAGGGATCATAAATCAGCTAGATTACATCCATGATATGGGATTTACAGCTGTGAGTTTCGAATCTTTTCCAGCTCCTCAACTTCCGCTTCACTTCTGTCCCGTCCGAGGGACAATTCTTCTGCCTGGTCGTATATTGTACCACTCATGCGTCGCGAACTCGTTCTTCCAAATCCTACCCTCGAGCTGAACTGCACTGACCAAATGGCTTGTGCCCAAACTTAGATATGGATTTCTCCCGTGGTACAGAACATCAACGAAACTACAGAATACGGTGAGGCCTACCATGGATTCTGGACGCAGGATATCACCACAACGAATAAGAATTTCGGGACACCAGACGATCTCAAAGCGTTGTCCAAGGCCGTTCACGATCGCGACATGGTAAGCAGCGCATCGCATCTCACCTCCTATCAACCCCTTCATTTCATTCACTAACACCACAACCAGTACCTAATGATAGATGTGGTCATCAACGACGTAGCATATCCCGGACCGGGCGCCAAAACCGACTATTCCATGTTTGTGCCCTTCAACAAGAAGGAATACTTCCATCCGTTCTGCTATATCTCCGACTACGGCAACAATACCAACGCGCAAGATTGCTGGCTCGGCGACGATATAGTCGCGCTTGCTGATCTCGACACCGAGTCCGATTTCGTGAAGAACACTTGGGACACCTGGGTCACGGAAATGGTCGCCAATTATTCACGTTAGTACTCTTTTTTGTCCCACCCCTTGCTCAATGTGTCTTGGCTTCCCCGGATTTTCTCCCGTTCCCCAATATTTGGTTTTTCTAGAATGGGATGAAGAACTTCGCCCATCACATGAGCTTCTTCTCTATATGGGCAAAGCTTTCAAACACTGTTTGCTTGCTACGCCCAAGATGTCTCTTCAGGCCTTTCCTTACTCATACTAACACCAACCCCAGTCGACGGACTCCGTGTCGACGCCGCCAAACACGTCGACAAGCCCTTCTGGCCCAGTTGGCAACAAGCCGCCGGCACCTTCACCATCGGCGAAGTATTCGACGCCTCCCCCTCGGCCGCCTGCTACTGGGCCGTCGACGCGCTCACCACCGTTCTCAACTACCCCTCCTGGTACTACATCACGTCCATCCTCGCCAACTCCTCCAACAGCATGGAGCCACTAGGCTCACAATTCGCCGCCGTGGAGCGCGAGTGCTACGACACCACCATCATGGGCACCTTCAGCGAGAACCACGACGTCGCGCGTTTCGCATGGTACTCTGCTGATCTATCGCAGGGCAAAAACGCTCTTGTGTATGACTTCTTCACGGATGGTATTCCTGTGGTTTATTACGGCGCCGAGCAAGGTTTCGCTGGTGCAAATGACCCGCAGAATCGTGCAGCATTATGGCTTAACCCTACTGGATACGACAAGACATCCACGCTGTACCAGTACGTCAAGACGTTGAACACAGCGCGCAGCGCAGTGAATAACTATATGATTGCGACGAACTACTCGAACTGGTCGCCGTACTGGGCATACAAAGCTTCGATCATCTACACCAAGAACGATGCGCTGGTGTGGAGGAAGGGGAACGTGCATAGTGTGGTGACGGCGCTGACAAATGTTGGGTCGGAGGGTGCGGATGTGGGTCCGTATTATGTAGGGGATACGGGCTTCAGTCCGTCGGTGCTGGTGATTGATGTACTGAGCTGTCAGAGTCAGACGGCGGGGATTGGGGGCGAGATTAATATTAAGTTGACGAAGGGAGAGCCACAGGTATGTTTGCTATTCTATCCCCATCCTTCTTCTTTTCCCAACTCCACACAAAATCCAAATAACTAACCCCCTCCACCCACAGGTCTGGATCCCCGGCTCCCTCCTCGTCAACACAACCCTCTGCCCGGAACCCATGAAAAACGTCAACAAAACGCACTACGCCTCAAGTTACGTTTCCTCAGCGCCCTCTTCTTTCGCTTCCTCCAGCACTCTGCTCTCCTCTTGTATATTATTCATCTCTCTGATTTTCCTTTCCTCTGCATAACCATGAAACGGAGTGAAAGCAAAAGGAACGGAACAGGAGTATATTGTGGTACTAGCATATTTTTTATTCATTTTTGGGTTTCATTTTTAACAACAGCAGCAAGTAACGCAACGCATAACTCTTATCTTAACTATTTTATGTTTAATCTGGCGTCTGAGGTGGGGGGATGGCTGGGGCGGGTTAGGGTTTTTTATTTATTTTTTATGGAATGGAATGGAATGGGCATTTAAGGACTTTCTTCTATTCCTGTTCTTTGGAGGAGAGGTCTACGTTTCTGCATCGGGACGGCAGTGGATTTGACGAAAGGGGGATGTCTTGCATAATATGGTGCGTGGTTGGGTTTTGTTGGGTTGATTAAAAGACGAGAATGAAGATGAAGATGAAGATGAGAACGAAGACGAAGAATATGAAAACAGGATGAGGAAGATGGGCAGAGGGGTGAATAAAATCAGGGAAGGGAGGAAGGGGAGGGTTTACTACAGCGAGCGAGCATGTACATACAGCAGCATCGAGGACGGGGAGTGGGGGGTTTTGGTTTGGGAGAGAGATGGGAGAGATGGGAAAGAGAAGGGAGAGAGGGAAAGGAGAGAAGAAGTAAAGAGCTCTAATGTATGTATATACTTACTCCTTCTTTCCACACCATATCATATCATATCATTTCTCTCTGATTTGATGTGGTTGATGGATGAATGGGCGAAGAGGGAGATGAGGAGGGAATCAATCAGATCAAATAAGGCAATGAAATGATAAAATATAAATATCAATATTGAAAATGAAAATGAATATAGAGATGAAAATGTGAAATGTGAAAATCCTTATTCGAGTATTTGTGATATCTAACTTATCTTAATCTCTACTATCTATCACCTCTGAAAATATTTTCCATACGCAACGTACTCCCCTTCTGCCCTCCTCCTTCCATCCCCATACCCCCAACTCCCCGCCCAGCCCTCTTTCTCCCCTCCACCCGCAGCTACACACATTTTCTTGAATGAAAAATTATATCTATAATTACTCCCCCCTGCTGTAGTGGCGTACCCAGGCGTTTAGGGCTGAGGAAAGCTGAGCGGGAAGAATGGACATCAGCACGGGACGGGACACGCAGCTGAGAGTTGGTGGTAAGAAACGGTTTTTTGGGGGTAGGATTTGGGCCTGGAGGGAAGGGAGAGATAGAGAGATGGGGGTAAGGTAGTGAGGGAGGAGAGTAGGAGGGGGACGGAGTTGAGAATAGGGGAATGGGATGAAGAGGTAGAGGGAGACGTATATAGGTGGTGAAAAAGGAGAGTAAGGTGGCAGTAGCAGTATAGGAGATGAAGAGAGGAGAGGAGGGGTGAAGGAATACGGTACAATGGGATAGATAGGTGGGATGGAGGTTAGACTTTGCGCAAGTAAGTATAGCTAAGATGATAACAATCTATGTTTACTGTTGGTTAGGTGTTAGCTGGTTGGTTGATTGATTGGTCGGTGTATACGGATACAATATTACACGATCTGATATGATGGGATATGATGGAGTAAATTATAAGCAGTGAGAAGACGGAGAGCGAAAGGATATTAGGGTTTCTAAAATCAATAGCACAGATGGAGGCGTACGAGAAGGAAGTGACTTGGAGTTGGAGTTGAGGTTAGTAGTTGGAGTTGGAGCTGTGGTTGGAGTGGGTGTTGGAGCTGTGGTTGGAGTAGGTGTTGGAGATAGAACATAAGATTTTCCGGCTATAGATAGCAGTTTGAAGAGTATATACAGCTCAGGACGGTAACGATAGAAGAAGATATATATATATATATATATACATTCCACTCTTCTTTTTCTTCTTCGGTGAGAAAGTGAGGAGATTGGTATCGATTTCTGGAGATAGAATATGGCTTTTCATGAAGTAATAAGATGAATAGCAACGTGATAGACAGGAATCAAATGAAAGTTAATAGGAATATATCATTTCAAAGCAAGTTCGTGCGGAAGTAGAGAGCAAGAATTATAATATTATATATTGTAGATATATATAAGTAAGTGACATAGCTTGGTGGTCTTGTATATATCTACTCTGTATATGGAACAAGTGACGGGATTTTAACTCATAGTTGCCTCCCTCTCTTGGTTTTATATAGTTATATATATTCATCACGATCAACTCTCAACTTCCAACTCCTATGCATCCTCCACCCTTCCCTGCTTATTACCTATCCTCTCCTCCCTCTCACTCCTGTACAGATTCCCACACCTATCATCCTTCCCCCGTCCGACATCCTCTTCTGAATCCACTTCAGATAAGCATGAGCGCAGCATAGCGATACTGATCTCCATTCGGCCCATATGAATGCAATCGAAAGGAAAAAAATGTTATGCTGCCCCAATCTTTGAAAACCAGGCATGCAAGTAACGGATGCTGGAAACGGGCACGCTTTGAAACGATGTGCAGATGATTACAAAAACGTGGATTGCGGAGCCTGGTGGTCAAATGGTATACATAAACGGTATGTGGCTCATCACTTGATATATCTCTGGGTTTCGTTCAAACATCAAGGCCAAACCTGATTCTTAATGGTGACTGACATACAATGATTGCACAAGAGAAATACACAACTGACTCGAGAACAACAATCTAAACCACCAGCCCCGAGAGTGGAAGAAGCAAGAAGATATACCGACCAGCCGCACACATAGAAGTTTTGTTGCATATCGTAAAAAGCGCGGGACACTTTCTATTGGTCGGCCATCTTCCTGCTTGAAAAATGAACAAGAAGTCTTTCTGAAAAAGTTGGGGTGGATCGAGCTGAGAGCAAAAAATCCAAAAGTCGGGGGGCTGGGGGGAAATTTTTTCATATCGACACGTTGAGTCACTGTAGTGAATTGGATGACGCGGGAGGTCGAATGGAATGGCGACGAGGGGGAGGAGTGAATTTGAAGGGAGATTGGGAAAGGCGAATGGGAGCCTTTGGGAGGAGCCGACAACGATTGCACACAGGGAATCAAGAAAACCGTGCAGGATGAAGAAGGACAATATGAACACACAGTATGCGAGCTAGGGAGAGCCAACTTGTTTGCAAAGTCCAAGAACCCTCCTAGATCATACACAGATATGAATGATGTTCTTGCATAAATGAACGAAAGACGAGATGGACAATTAGCATCAAAACCAAAGCAATCTATCCCTTCCATTTCCCAAACCAAAAATCCCACTACCCTCATCAACTTCCACACAATCGTCGCCAAATCAGCCTTCTTCTTGTACTGAAATCGGATCAAAATTTTCTCATCATACCTGTTCAGTTTGGATTTGTTGATCAAGAACGCCCACTCCCACTCCCCCGCCCCCCCTCCCCCTCTGCCTTCTTCACCACCTTCACAGTTTTCAAAGGCTTAATCTCTATCTTTGGCGGATCAACGGTATGTGGCCCATCGTGGTTGCACTGCGCGCGTGTGATTTTTGGCTTGGGCTTGGGGGGTTCTTTCTTGGGTGGGTTGAAGGGGGTGGGGGGCATGGTGTTTGTGGTGGGTAGTTGTAAGGAGAAAGGGAAAAGAGGAAAAGAGTATTGCAGTTGTGGTGTTTGCTTTGGGGATGAGGGGGAAGTGCTGAGCGGAGAAGTGATATGAGAGAGGGCAGTGAAACATCCACATAAATACCTAATGTCTAAGCACCTAGACCATCTAGATCATTCCCTTGATGAAAGCGTGGCCATTCTGGAGGGCTGAAGAACCAATGGCCACACCTGAATATCCTAACTAGTGCATTTATCTCGAGATACTTAACTAGGCCTCTGCTAAGACCATAGTTGAATATATTGGCCCAACAGCCATCTATCTAATCAGGACGTCGCAAATAGACAAGCCGCACTGCAGCACCTTTCTACTTCTATATATCAATCACCAATGCTCAAGATCTTAATAGTTCAGATGAGAATACACTCTAAAAGACGTTTTGAGAAGACCCTTGGCTTCCAAAGAGAATGTGGATAACACTGGATATATAACGAGATCGATGATACAGGATTGGATATGCAAATGTAACTTAGGTATGAATATCCTGTGCAATCGCATTTACCTTCTAGATTAAGAAACGGCTTGAAAAATCCGACCTCCAATATAGCCAGGTCTGATTTGGCTCAGGATTTCGGCGACCTCATTGGAGGTCTATGGAAGGTCCATGGAGGGTAGGCACTAGGCGCTTATGGATCGTATACTGGGGAGGCGATGAACTTAACTTTCGTCTTTGTGAGGACAGGCCCATCAACTGCTTCGCTGCGCTTTCTTCACCCGTTAAGTGAGATTGCGTCTGGCGTGGGCGGTTGGAAGTGAGCAGATCAGTATTTTCTTGCACGGGAGCCTGTGCATGAATGACAAGTGATGATCACATCTACAAAGATAATCATAAATTTAGATTGTGGATATCCTGTACTGTCGTAACTCCGTCCATCAATGGTAATTATCCAGGAGAGGAAAACGGGGTTTATTCATCATTCATCATTCATCTTTGTAGGACATGTAGACCAACCACTGACGGCTATCCAATGGCCATGATACCAAATATTCCAAAACGCTGTCCCATATCCACTGTTCCCAATAAACTAATTATACAAGGTATCCTAGATTCAGTCATCATTCATTAAAAAATCCACATCTAGCGCATTCGTCGCGCCCGCATTTTCCCAGAATTCCGGGTCGTGTTTTTCTGCTCTCAGTTGCTTGACAAACGTCGCATTTGCCTTCAACATCGCATACATGTGTGGTGCAACTGAAACCATGCCTGATTTCTTTTGAGCCTTGATGTGCGCGTACTGTCTACCCGCCATCCACCATACCAACTTTGATACAAAAGACTCGGAGTACGAAGCGAAAAGTGCTGAAGCCTTCAGCAGTTCCCATTGTGAGCAGTCAGGCGCGGAGACATGGCTGAGAAGTAAACGCGATACTACGGTAGCCGTCCGAGGTCGAATTGACTTGTATTTTTCAAAGCATTCTTCGAGGATCGGACCAAATTCTGGTCGGGTCTCTTCATCAACCAAGCCCTTGGCGTTGTGTCGTGAGCCCCAATGATTGTCCCACAGCAGCTTGACGTCCTCTATGTCTTTATCAAGGTCATCTAAAAGCGACTTCCACTCAACTTCCTTTTGTCTTCTCGCATAAGAGTAGAATTTTGCAAGGTCATCATCCCACTGAGGAGGATCTTTGATACTTTGATGGAAGTGGGTAAGCAGTCTCTCCGTTGTGACATGGGCTACCTTGACCACCCAGTCGAGAATATGCGTTGGCCTGGATGCAATTTCTTTCAGCTTATACTTCGGCTTGTGTACTTGTCCTGTGGTCGCAATAATATGCTTCCGTACGGCCTGCCACTGCGGCTCGCCGAATATGAACCCCTGTTTTGCTTGATCGACAAGGTTGCTGAGTAAAGTCGACAAAAAAATGAGTGCTTTCGAGTTGAGATCAGGATACTTGTAGGCTACATCTTCCTTAAAAGACGTACAGATTCCCAGCATGCTTGGACGCATGTTGAACTCGAAACTTTTGCGCAAGAAAATGGAAGCCGGATCAGGGTGTCCTCTAACCAGTTCCGAATACTTCGTCGAGTCTTTGATTATGAAGCCCTCCTTGACTAGATCAGGTAAGGGGGAAGGCACTTCGGCATTTTCGAAAATATCCACAATCCTGTTGTCCCAGCAAACCCAAGCCATATCTCCATCATAATCTCCACCTGAAAGTTTAGCCGCCAGAGATGGTTTGCCCTTGGTGGAAAAAACAATGACATCTCGAAGACCTACGAACTCTTCCCTGCACACAGCAGTGACGCGCTGTATGTCACTTGCATAATGTGCCGGGTTCCTTGCTACCAATACGTCAACGTTCTTCAAAAGTGTACCAGAAAATTTCGACATATTATCCACAAAGCCATGTAGGTCAAGATAAACCTCGTTGGGTTCTAAAACCCCCCAAAAGTCCGGGATCATGTATACGTAGGTTGATTTGCTGACCGTAATGTTCAACCTTTCCTTCAGTTCCTCGCATCTATATTTGAAAGCAGCCCTGGCAAGTTCTTTCATATAGAGCAATCTTTGGGGGTCAAAACCAGCGTCCAAAAGTAAGTTCAGCCTCTCGTTGAGCTTAACGGGTAGTCCTGCCCGAAAGGCAACGGCTCCTTCTTTGAGCCTATCTTGAATGGAAGAGCTTGTTGAAGGAACCCACGCACGAAGGGCCTGAGGAGTCTCTAAAGATCTTATAAGTATCTCAACCTGTTGCTCTAGACCTTCTTCAAGCATCTTGCATATTGAGTCTCTCATAAGCCGTGGCTTCTTTGTTCGATGCTCGAGGATTGGAAGAAGCTGAGTATTAAGATCGGCGCTCTTTAATGGGGTTGAGTAATTTACCACTTCCAAGGTACGATTAGAAGGATGATCTAGCGCGGCGCTCTGATTCTTGCTGCGCACCCATTTGCATTGTGAATCGAACAGTTCGATCCAGATCTTGCCGCTGTGGTCATCGTGATCAACGATCCATAACCCCTTTGCTTCGCCGAATCTCCCTTGAAATGCAGTGGGTCGATATCCCAATTCGAGCATGTCTGCCACTGCCTCTGCAAGGGCTATTGACATCCGACCAGCGCCATCTGTCATGTCCTCCGACCCAGTTTCAGTATCTTTGATATCCTTCCTGTACCTGATCTGTGAAGAACGTTCGAGGGTTACGGTAGCCGAGTTTCGGGAAAGAGCTTCACAAGGTCAACATTAAGATACAAGCAGAGAACTTGAGTGCATACCAAGGGCAGTTCTTGCAAAAAGCTTGGTGTATGGCTGGTGACTGTTCTCTTGAGTAGGCCTAATACAATCGAGCAACCCTTGCACCTTCATCACTACGTGGCCACTGATTTTCTTAGAAGAGCTTGCTTTCGAAATACCAATTCCATTGGTAGCAAAAAGGTATACACGGAATGCTTTCGATGCATCCGATCCGTCCGATTCCGACTTCAATGAGCTCGATCTCTTTTTCTTGTCGCCCTTTCTATCTTCTTTCGGTTTCACGAAGAATGCTTTCCACGTCCTACCTAACAGCCGATGATCGGCATCCACTAACCAGTCTATGAGAGACTGCCAGACATTTGGCCCGGATTTCGAGGCATTGTGTGATTGTGTCCTACCTTCAATGTTTGGTACCTCCAATTCGAAAAATCGATCGTTGCCGAATCGCCGTTCGAGTCGATGGGAGTAATCCAGTTTCAGAGGCTGTAGTTTTAGACTGAATAGAGAAACAGGATTGTTTGGAGAGAGACGTAATGAAGCTGCGAAGACCACGCCACGAAAGCCAAGCTGATACCCATTTTTGGCTGTATTCCAAGCTTCTTGTTCGCATCGTTCAGGAAATTTCTTATCCCTTAAAGCTGGCAACCTTCTCAAGAAACCCCATAACGCATCATAATCGAGCCATTCGTCAACATATGCAAAGTTAAACTCGTCCATAGGAACTTGAGTAAAGAGTAGAACACGAACGATTTCGTAAGCTACGAATATCGGCGCCTCATTGAGGCAAGTTGGCATATTTGCTATGTTGGGAGTAACAGAAGTCAGCAAAACCAAAATCTATATGGTGGTGTACATATAACTTAGCTACTCACGGAAGACATGGTCCAGGCGCTCATATGATCTCTTCTCGCGGACGTAATCCTCGTCCAAGGCATCAAGTTCGAAGAGATCGTCGGTAGCTAGGCTGCTACCCCAGTGCTCAGAACTTTGAGTCCTGACTTCTTCAGTTTCCACGAGAGATTGCTTAATCCATGCTGAGCTTGCCCCACGTAACTTGATGGTATCAATATCCGGCTCAGTCTCCTGTGTACTGGAAACTGATTGCGACTGTTGAGAGAAGACGCTTGAGACAGTGGTTGCGAAACTGGTGTTTGCACTTGCGAGACCAAATTTTCGGGTCTGCTCGGTTCTCGGTCGCTGCGATTGAGAGTTATTGAGCTTGGGTGGAGGCATAGCAGGCTCTCCGTGCGCATGGCTTATGTTGGGTCGCTTTGCTTTTTTCGTACTTGAATCCAAGTCTGCAAATCCCTCAAGTGAACGCTCGGCTTCGAGCTTCGAGTTTGGGAGCTTCGAGGTAGGAGTAATCGAAATAGTAATTGGAGCGTCATTGGGAGTTGACCGAAGCGCAGAACGAGCAATGGTAGGTGTGGGCGTGCTTTTTGAAAGAAATCGTTCGAACGAGGGTGTTGTTGTGGTCGACTGAACTTTTTGTGCTTCAGCGGCCAATATACCTCGCAAGCATTGCAACATCTGCATTCGTTCGTCAGACATGAGTCTCGTTGGCTTATTTCGTTGTCTCTCTGGAATCGCCCCTCCTTCCGCAATCTTTTTGTAGACCCAACCACTGTATAGCTTATGTGCACTTTCGTTGAATAACTCCACGGCGCAGTTAATTCGAGTCTCACTCTTGTGATACAGGTATCTAATTCTGGCGACGATCTCGTCGATAATACGGTCTTCTTCGGACCTCAAGCGCGCCTGTCGAGCCATTGGCGAGTCAGTAGAAGTTGTCGGTTTTATCTGCAAATCCCATCTCCGCTGAAATATCCCAATGTAGGTGTTGATGTCTAATGTGATTCTTGCCGGGTCTTGCCGTTTCCGCGGAGTACTTGGTGTTGTAGACATGATGACGGTGCCCTCTTGATCATTCAGCTTCTCTTTCTGCTCTTTCTTTCTTCCCCAGGTTTTGTGATTCTTCCTTTCTCGTTTGTATAGTTCTTGCTCTGAATTGATATAAGGCTCTGCAGATTCGTAGTGGGGGGGTGAGAGCGGGAAGCTGCGTCGCAATGGGATGACCTTGTGGGCCGCGCCCAATAGGGATTCGAAAACGATAGATGATGCCTAATCACACTCTGTATTAACCCAGATCGTCTTGCCAATGCATGCAGAATCGATATAAATAGACAATTGAATGCTGTGGTAGCTGTTGTTCGCGATGTTTGGGAGTTCGAAGCTAATCGACAGGTTATGTGGGTAAAGAAGGTGAATTCAAAAAAGCAATAGACGTAACGAAGCAAACGATCCTAAAAGAAACTATGAGCATCAGAATAACGACATGCAGCAAAAACGAAGATATAAAAACACAGGCGACATCATTGTTTGGTCAAGCCAAACAATTTGACGAACGCTGTTGTGCTATCTTCGTGAGCTTCTGGTGTCATTGTAACCTCGTGGGGGAAAAGCACCTCTTTTTCGCCGAACGGGCACTCCCGCAGCTTAAGTAAGACGCGCTAAATTTCTCCCTGTCTCGCCTGTCAACCTGTCAACGGGCGGGGAACCTGTAACATCAAATTTGTCCTCGAGCTCATAGTATATCCTCACATCCAAGTTGTTCGTCCATACTGCGCCTGTTTATGAGGATATTGTCCGATAGGAAGCTTTATCTCGATTTCTTCCCAGTTTCAATGACAAGAGCATGCGAGCAGGTGTCAATCCTGCCTGGTCTGCTGCCAACCGGGTCTCCTGGTCTTAAGCTTCAGAGCCCTTTAGAAGGTGCCCTATGCCACACAGAAATCATTCCACGCCTCTGCTGTGTGCTGCGGCTCTACGCGTTTTTCTGTTCTCAAGAGTTCTCATTTCGATACGATAGCAGAATTGCAGTCAACTGGCCTTGCAGCTGCTGTGAGAACTTTCGAAATTCTCAGTGGTACCCTTAGCTTTCCCAGCATGAGGAAACTGCGTCGCAACTTTTCTTCTTCAATATAACGACGATCCTCTCACGTGAAAGTAAGCAGAGTGAGCAGAGCGGTAGGAAACTTCGGTATTTACTTAGAGCAATCTTTTAGCCATTTTTATTCTATTCAAACCTCTCCGAGCCTATTATTGGTGGGAATTCAGGCTACAGTGCTGATGCCAGTCCTGTATAGCTGACCAACTCCGCCGTTGTTGGAACTCCACATTCATTTCCTCTAATTCAATTTCTTATGCTGTTTAGATTGATTTGATTTCCTTCTGTCACGGAACTTGACTATTCGCCGCCATGGTGACATGATGGTGCAAGTTAAAAGATCGTCACCCCGGTTTTGCCCCGGGATTTAGGCTATTCGTGGCCGCCACATGCAGGACCTGCATCTAAAATCTTTGAAGCGCATCAATCAGAAGTCTTGACGGATGTCGGTACTTTAAAATGCGGGGGAATCAGTCCCATACGCTAGTTCTGCGTAGTTCGGGTCAATATCTGCCTATCCTTTTCTTGCGGATAAACATGATAGACCCGCCCCCTAGTCGGCTAAGGGGCGGAGAAGTGAAGAGAACTCGTAATGGGAAAAGGTATATCCGAACTATAAATTCTATCATCTTGCACCGTCCTGATGTGTGAAGTTCATCCTGTACATCAAGTTCTTCACAATGTTGTTTACCGGCTTGGCCTTGTTGCCGGTCCTCACCGGCATTGCAAACGCGATCAACATCACTGCCTCCGCGTCCGGTGGCAATGCCTCCTCTCCTCTTGCATATGGCCTTATGTTCGAAGACATCAGCCATTCAGGAGATGGCGGCATATATGCTGAGCTGATCCAAAACCGAGCTTTCCAAGGAAACAGAGAATACCCTTCAACTCTTGACCCATGGGTGGCTGTAGGCGGTGCTGCTCTGACTTTGCAAAACACCTCACTGCCACTGTCTTCAGCACTTCCTACATCAGTCAATGTTCGCAGTACAACAAATAGTACCGCGAAAAAGATTGGTCTTTCCAACCCTGGGTGGTGGGGAATCGATGTGAAACCTCAGAAGTACACCGGGAGCTTCTGGGCCTCGGGCAAATATCATGGGAAGTTCACGGCAAAGATAGTATCCTCGACCGGCACGGTTTACGCAAGCACAGACTTGTATTCGAACACCAAGAACCTCACGTGGGTCGAGTACAAGTTCACGCTTGAACCAAAGACTGCCGCTCCCAACGTCAATAACAGCTTTGTCATCGAATTCGATAGTGGTAATTCCGTAAACTTCAACCTCATCAGCTTGTTTCCACCAACTTACAACAACCGTCCAAATGGAATGCGACCCGAACTCATGCAAGCCATGAAAGACTTGAACCCAAGTTTCCTCAGAATTCCCGGAGGCAACAATATGTGAGTGCAATGTCCTTCAGTTCTAGTACCCTTCAAATAGCTAACTTTCTTAAGTGAGGGCGATGCATTCCATTATCGTTGGCAATGGAACCAGACTATTGGTCCACTCAAAGACAGACCAGGACGCCCAGGAACTTGGGGATATACCAACACTGACGGTATCGGCTTGGTCGAATACATGAACGCAAGTTCCCTCTGCAGTCAATCTATGATAGTGTGGCTAACATTTTTATAGTGGTGTACAGACTTGGACGCCGAGCCGATTCTTGCTGTCTGGGCCGGCTTGTATCTTGCCGCAGGCTACGTCACTCCACCTGACGTTGTGACCGAAGCAGACCTTGCACCCTACGTCGAGGATGCAATGAATGAGCTCGAGTTCCTAATGGGTGATACATCAACCAAGTATGGAGCTCTCAGGGCTTCTCTCGGATATCCCACACCATGGAAAATCAAGTATGTTGAGATTGGCAACGAAGATAACCTCGGTGGGGGCGAGGACAGCTATACTGCTTACCGCTGGCCAATGTTCTACAACGCAATTCACGCGGCCTATCCGGATATTCTCATCATTTCATCCACCCAGGACTTGGCTTCAGTCGGTGCCCCTCATACTTCTGGTACCGATTTCCATCAATACCTACGTCCAGACGACTTTGCAACCCAATTCGAACTGTTTGACCACAGCAACCGTAGCTACCCAATCCTGTTGGGTGAATACGCGGTTATCCAACCCAATGCGAATGGTGCACCAGTGGACTGGAATGCGGCTAAAATGTCGTATGGATCATGGGTCGGTGCCGTTGGTGAAGCGATTTATCTGCTCGGCTCGGAAAGAAACGGCGATGTGGTACTTGGCGCAAGTTATGCTCCAGGCTTCCAGAACATAAACAACTTCCAATGGACCGTAAGTATCGATCTCCCACATAAGATTTCTAAGACTGACATTGTTTGCAGCCGGATCTTATCTCCTTCAGCGCAGACCCATCAAAGACTGTGCTTTCCTGCAGTTGGCATCAACTTCAGGTATGTCTATTCGTCTTTTACCTTGTCTTGATGATCATAGCATGTACTAATTAATGCATCCAGCTCCTCTCCAACAACCGTTTCAAATCCACCGTCCCCTTCACTGTCACTTCATCAACCAATTCTTCTTCTCCTTTCGGTCCCGCTTACTACGTCGTTGGTGTCTCCTCTCCCGGCCACTACACCTTCAAGGCCGCGATCTACAACACCACCCAGCCGATTCCGTTCTCCATCGAATTCGAAGGAGTATCCGCAGGCTCTCATGGTACATTGACCGTGTTGAATGCCCCGAGTGGTAATAGCATGAATGTGTATGGTGGACCAGATGTTGTTCAGAAGACGGTTAAAAAGGTTACGGCTGGAGCTGGAGGCAAATTTGAGTTCCAGTTGAAGCAGTACGATATCGCTGTATTTACCACATAATTCGCCAAAAGGTAGAATTGAATACAAACTAGCAGTATCTCGTCATTTACTATATTTTCATGGTTCATACAAAGGATTCGAGATTCACGTCACTGGAAGAAGAAAAAACATTTTGTTGCTGTAAAACGACCTTGGATATTTGCCATTGAAGGAATGGTCTAGAACTTACATTATTGGCTACAGCTGTGTATTCTTACCGGCATCAGTCAGCTCTCCAGTTCCGCGATTTCTAAACTAACATCACCGTCGTCCACCAATACGAACTTCCAAGGCAGCAGAACCGACCCCGCCTTTCCCTCGACCACCCCCCCCAACCGCATTCCATCTCAAGGTCAGAATTCGGCTTCTCAGGCATTCATAATCCAACAAATCAAAGTGAATTTATAACAAGGGCCTAATTGATCGTAAAATCACCCCGTCTCGACCACGTCTCCTGGCTGTGCTCCCGACCTATTCAAGCTTAATTTAGCAACACTATGCCTGCGTATTGCTTCGGCCGGTAATACGACCGCTCTAATACGATGATGCAATCAAGGGTTAAATAGGTTGTGACTTTGAGTCATTGACCTGGGGTATGATTGGGGAGAGTATATAGTTGGTTTCTGCGGACTGTTGGTGCTTTTACTTTTATTCAATCACTTACTCTAGAAGATCCATACTTGCCAGGAAATTCATAAATCAACAACGAGAATTTCGTTCAGTTGTCATTAGATAATCTATCAACTCATAGCTCCATCTCTTCTGCAAATTTACGAAAATGAGCGACGCAGGTCAGACGCATGTCTCGGGAAAGTCGAGGGCATCGAGGCGCACGGCTTACAACCCGCAGCAAAGACAGAGCAGTCCATCACATACAGGATCGGTACAGCCAGGAGCCCACAATGCCCTTGTTAAGTTCGGTGACACAGATGACAAGACTGTCATTGTTGGAGGTGGAGATTTGCGGATGAAAAAGGAATTGAAGGTGCCTCCAGGTATCAACTTACCCAAGGCCCCTTCTTCTGTTAATACGGGTGCTACCAGAAGTACTAGGCACAATCACCAGCCAGGGACCCGTTCTGTTGCTGGTTCTGTTCCTGTTTCAAGTGCTTCCACGAAGACTGGCACCTCCTCCCGCTCAAAGAAAGGATATAATCAAGACATGGCAGTTGTCCTACACCCAGACTCAGATCGCCTCAAGCCTCCACCGCCTCCCTCACGGGCATCAGATGATGATTATACAGTGTACCTTCCTACGATCCATGAAGTCCCTGCTTCTCGCACACCCTCTAAGGTCTCTCGCACACGCTCTGATGCCTCTGGACTTACGTTTACCCCCAATCCACATGGTAATAGAAACGGGCCACCCATCCCATTCAGGCATGTCCCAGCTCCTCCATCTTCTAGAGGGGGCACCTCTTCCCATGTATCCCGTAAAATTACAAAGCGAGACCTAAAGGACATTGAGGAGCTCATGCCGGGCATGAAAGCATTTGGCATATCGGGCAAAAGCATAATCCCTCCTGGTAGCACAGGTTATATTGAAAGTACCACCAAGACAACCGTGTCGCACACAAATATGGTATTCAGGACTAAAAGATGAGGATAGTCGAGGTCCCCATCTTGCTGGATGATTGGATCGGACTACCGGTTTGTTCTCATGGTATTAGGGAAATCTTAACATAAACTGTAGCTCGGTCAGCCTTTAGTATGCATATTGGGGTGTGCTCTTGTGTTTGTGGTAGGCCATTTGCACATTGCAAGTTGCCGTTTGTCGTTTGGTTTTTGGAGGAGCTGCAGAATAAAATGTAGAGTTAGGATACAATAGATAGATTGTATTGATTTTTTTCGCACCTTTGGCCATTTATTTACAGCTTCGTGTTCCATCGAGGGGTAGCTGGCGAGATGCCCAAAGTGTTATAGTTGCATGTCGTAGCGAAACGCATGATAATTGCTCGAAATCCTGGCCGGTTGAACATGATAACATTGATCTTATTGTTGCTCGAATGACTTTCGCTTCGGATTGTTTCATGTCTGCTGGTGTTGAGTGAAGACAGTGCGTCCGCGAAGTAAAACCCCAAATTATCCACGTGTCCGGTACACATCGCAACTTCCATATCCACCCAAAGCTTTCCTTTTTTCTTACCTATGTAGTCAAACAAAGAAAAATCCTAATCCCCACGCCTTCGAGATGGATAACTCAGATGAATCATGTCAGACGATTGCATCGAGTTGCGGATTTCGAGTGAATTCCCATCTCGTCCAATATTGTCCACTTTGACATCGCAACAACCTTTTGAAACGACCACATGGGCTAGAAGGGAGGACACAAATAGACGATTCGCATCGGAAGTTTGATTTGACCTATCAACATTTCTTCGTTCGTTTCATTTCATTGGACTGAAAGTGGATATCCACGGACATACGAAGCTCATGGTTCATGACCTCGAGGAGGTTCATGTTTCCGCTCGAAGCTCTCGTCGAAAGATTGAATGACAATACTATGGAGGTATCTGGCAGGTATCAACGGATGCCGTCATTTTTATACCCGCTGTCTCATCTCTTGCGAACTGTACCATTCGCATCGCATTTACAAGCAATTGAAATGGAGATCCAGAACTTTGAGATGGACACGATGATCATAAACATTGGACAATATCATCTCTAGGTTGCTTCTCCGGACGTATAAAGTACGAGTTGTTATCCCGTTTCTCCTCCATCATCAATACCCATCAGCAACTCAGCAAGCATCATCGGCAGCGATATTCATTTAATTCAAAACCTCCAGACATAATATTACGAACACGAATATCTCTCCTCCAATTTAGCACTCTTTTTCCTTTCAATTATTTCTCGACCAAAGAATACAACATCCAAGATGCAATTCACAAAAGCCGCTTTAATCGTCGCCTCCCTGTTCTGGGCTACCACTTCCGCCTTACCTATTGATTCGTAAGTCACCACTATCTAGCCACTCACTCAAAATATCCTGTCCGCTTTACTCAATTGGTTGTCGCATCTTGGCTCTCATCATCTCATCCTATCCCTACGCTTGCGCTAACAATTATGAAGTACATCCGCTCTCGAGGTCCGCACACCAAAAGGCGGCGATGGCACCTCCAAAGCCGGTAATATTGTCGGGGCCGTTGCTGGTTCGTTGCCAGGACCCGCTGGCGCAATTGTTGGATCTGTCGCCGCTGGATTGAAAGCTGGAGGTGGAAAGGGCGCTGCTGGTGCAGCTGGAACTGCTGGCGCGGCCGGTGCTGCAGGTGCTGCAGGTGCTGCCGGGGCTAAAGCTGGAAAAGGTGCGGCCGGTGCTGCAGGTGCTGCAGAAACTGCTGGCGCAGCCGGTACTGCGAAGGCTGCCGGGGCTAAAGCTGCAAAGGGTGCTGCGAATTAAGTATTTGCGGCTCTACTGCAAGGAACCGTATTCGTCTGGTCTTCGAGAGTGTATTTGGGAGGGTGCTAGATATGGAGTACGATGAAAATGGTCTTTTGCCGGCGCTAATGAGGCTCTGATGAAGGAATACCTAGCGATTTGATTGTCCGATTTCATGCTGCAGACCGGATATTTTAGGTGCTGAGCGTTGGAAGGGTACATGGCTCAGTCAGTTAGTGTTGTATTGTTATTCATTAAGCAGCTTCGTTCATATTTTCAGTTACCTGCAAGACAGTTAGCAAACATAATATTCCACCACACTCGTTCTTTCGTGTATCTCTGGTTAAGAAACCTACCGAAGCCGGCCATCTGTGAATCGTCCATGAAATATGACGTCTTGGCTGGGTAATCATGTTTATAATGCGGACAGTATCCACAGATTACCCCCTCTTAAGCGTGCACTATTAATCTATTCACCATCAAATTACCATCATTATCTGCTACAAATATCCTCATAATCCAACGCAGTGTTTGAATAACCTACCCTCTCACTGAATAGGAATGAGACCTTCCGCAAACTAACGGACCATGGTCCCACCATATCTTTTCAGATGATATAAAAGCTCGCTCAATCAACCCCCTTGGGCTTCCATTTCATCTGATCATTCCCATTAAGCATACAGCCAAAGATACAATCAATCGCAGGATACTAAAAGTTCAGCGCCCACACAAATCATAAACAACAGACCTTCGAATATCCAACAACTGATAATCTAATTCTAGAAAGTATTACATTCCACTAACTACATCGGCAACAATGCGCTCCAAGATCAAGTCCATGGTCGACAATCTCCTTAGAGATAGCTGGTTTTGTTGCAACGTGCGCTTCAACTTCGTTTTGCCATTTATCTGTTTCTCAGCCACCCCTCCTTCCCCTCAAACACCCTGACCATTTGGAGAAAGACTTCTAACGTGTAAGTTTTGTGATAGTGCCGCATGCGCTGGAACCCAATGTTCAGATACCAATGCCCTTGCTTTCATACCAGATGTGCCAGATGCAGACTTGCAATCTACCATTGAGCGACCAGGCTGTGATAGTCAACAGGGATGAAGGTACAGTCTGTATCATCTATGGAGAGGAAGTAGAGAGATATAGAGATAGAAGGGGTGGAGAGATGTAGACAAAGATAGAGACAGAGGCAATTCAAAGCGTGATTTTCAATCCTCGTGCAACTTTCTGAGATATAAACTGATGGGAAAGAACTGGTTGAACAAGAGTGTAAGAGAACTTCATCCCGAAGATCCAAATTGAGGTTCAATACCATCAATAACCGCCCGCCCTCCCCTTTTCTTCAACCGGTAAAACCTTCACCTCGACCTCCTCCTCTCCGATACCCCTTTTCATCGCCTCCTCAAGCATCGCCTCCGTAGCCGTCGCACCCACCCTCGTAACACCCAACGCCCTCACTCTTATCAAATCATCCAAAGTCCTCACCCCACCCGCAGCTTTGATCTGCACCCCTTCTTTCACATTATCCTTCATCAGCTTCAGATGAGGTAGTGTCGCGCCTTGATAATTATACAACCCATTACTCTGCTTCACAAACCCATACCCCGTACTTGTCTTCACGAACGCTACTCCAATCTCACTACAAATCTGGCATAACTTCACAATCTCCTTCTCGGTAAGAAAGTCATTCTCGAAAATAACCTTCAAAATCGCCCCCTTCCCCGTCACAGCATCATTCACCTGCCTAATCTCCTCATGAACATAATCCCACTCCCCGCTCAACGCCTTCCCAACATTAACCACCATATCGATTTCCTTACCACCCGCTTCCGCAGCTTTGGTCGCTTCGAAGACTTTAACTTCGGTGGTGGAATTACCGGCCGGGAAGCCAATCACGGGACAGACGTCGACGCCGGTGTCTTTCAGCGCAGCGACCGCTTGGGGGATCGAGTATGCTTTCACGCATGCGGTGGCGACTTTGTATTTTGCGGCGATGGAGAGGCCGTGGGCGATTTCGGCGTCGGTCATGGTGGGGTGGAGGAGTGAATGGTCGATCATTTTGGCGAGGAGGGGGAGGGAGACTTTGATTGTGGGGGGAAAGTTAATTGAGGAGGCCATGGTGGGAGGGATGAAGTGTGTCAAAGTTGGGAGTGAGTGATACGGAGAGGGTGAAGTATTTGGATGGAGGAAGAAGTTGGGGTTCGTGGTGATGTACTCTGCATTTGGTGGGGTATGTCGCCACCAGTGATATAGTAGTGACTTTTAGACTATGCATAACTTATCCACGCCACACGACAGTATCGTGGCCCAAAAACATTCCCCCTCCAGTGAACGATCAATTGCAATGTCAAAGGGAATCGTATCGTGCTTCAGTCCCAAGTCGCTGGCACTGATTGTGGAGAGATTCAAGTGGCCTCCAGGAATGACGCGTGTACTTCCTGTTCAACCCCATCATGGACGAAATTTATTCTGGAACGTTTTACCTTCTCCAAACCAAGTCAGTCTCCAATCTGTAGGGCTGTCTCTTCTTAGAAACCATAGTTTGTTATTACGATGTCTGGTAGGGTAGAAGCTGATTGAAGAAACCCCTCCCCCGGTTCTCTTTATTACTCCCAAACATACTCTCTGCGTATGTCTTAACAACATCTTTAAACCGCTTTACAGTTCATCATGCTTTACTTCATCATCATATACACCACACTCCAGGTTGCTCCAGTCATACGGCCCCTCCACTTGATATTGTCTGGCTCCCCTCGCCGCTCCCACCGCTCCCACCCATTCGGGATCGATGCTATCCTTGATAAAGCGATCAGAAAATTCTGGGACAGCTTCGATAACTAATTCATGGAGCTTTTTGAATTCGGACTGGGGTGCAGTGCCGCTGAAAATGACGTATCTGAAATCTTCGAGCTGAGCGGAGTATCTGGCATTGGCAGGTGGGGCAAGTTCTTCATCGATGAGTTTTCGTAGACGGAGCTTGAAGTTTTCGAGCTGGGCTGGCTGGGATGGTTAGTTAGCTTGCTGATTCCTGATAGACCCGGAAAATCTGGGACACGAGTCCGCATCAAGTGAAGGAAGATTGACTGTATATCATTGATAGAAGGGAGAAAAGACATTCTTACAGATGCAGCTTGTTTGCCGTTACCAAAGCCAACAATTTGAAACGAGCTTGTCACGCTAGTGATATCTTGCCCTATGTCTGTAGCCGTCACGTCAAGTAGACTATCTTGATAGTCAATATACAATAGCATACTACTCTGATGATTAATCTTAGTCCCTGCTGGATATCCAAGTGCTTCCGCAGTGTTGAGTTTGTATGCTTGTCGAATACTATGGAGATACTTCTGGAATTGTGTGATGTCCTCGATACCGGGAAGGACCTCTCTTGCGGCGTCAATGAGGTTAACAATATATCCCTGGTCGGAAATGCACAATGGATAGGCAATGGAAACTATTTCAGCCTGTTGATTAAGCTTGGTCTCGGTTGCTTCTTTGATAGAGAGGAATGTTTTGGTTAGTAGTTCGTCCACTTGGGAATCTTCGTACTCCCGGGGTCCTCTGTGGCTCAGTCAGCGGATGAGGTGCGGACAGAATATATCATATAAGAGACAGTGGTAAAAGATTTGTCCATGACCTACCTCGTGTAGCCTGTGCCCATCCTCAGAAGAGAATAGTAAAAGTTCTTCCAATCTTGTGTAGATTCGACTCTAGCCACAGTTACGAAATCATCACTTTCTGTGATGTATGCGGATGTTCTTCATGATAGATCAGTGGTCAGTATTAGAGACTGCATAATGCTGAATAACTTACATGTAATCTAGTCCGAGGCTGATGCCAGCAGCTAAGAAAGGATTAGCTATTTGCTCTCTAATAATAGCTCTCGATCTGTACCTCCGAGGGGACCGTAGATCGAGGGAATGGAACTTACCCAACTCTTTAGATTCTTTACTCGACGAGGTCGACTCTAATACAGCAATGGAGATCAAGGCAGCAAAAATTAGTACGAGAAAACATGGAGACTGCCTGTATATCATGACTGGAATCACTAATCAGTCAACTTCAGATTGATGAGGGATTTCGGATGGCAAGATGAAAAATTGCTTTTTCTCAGAGTAATTAGGCAATATTCCAGCTAGGACAAAGTGTTTGCTGAATTGAACATCTGGCAGGCGAGTTCGTTAAATGTAATGTTCATGATTAGACTCTGGGCCAGCATGTGCACTTGCTGTTCACTTGCCAGTGTCGTATTCGCTAAATATACAATGTGCCTCCTGCGCCACCAAATCAAGCAGCCAACGAGGAGCATGAGGAGCGGATGCACAAAGGAATCACCCTTATGTTGTGCCAATGGCACTTGCTAAATTTGGCTGTGCTAGAAGTCTCAAGTCTGTCTGTTTTGTGCAACAAAAACCATTCCCCACACTGTCGTTCGAGAATTTACTGATACATCATTAATGCGGAAGAAGGGACCCAGATATGCCTCAGAGTCACCGTTTAATGCTTAGCTTAGTTAGAACTTAGAATCAATCGAACTGTTTGACACTTCTTCGTACCTTATACTTATTAGACTAAACCCAGCTCACATTGTTTGCTGCCTTGCCTGGTATCTCTTGTCTCCGGCGCCTGCGACCTCCTCGCGCCAACTCCATTCTGCTTAGAGTCTGCCAGCATATTAGACTATTATTAGTTAACCTGTCAGTTATTAATCTCTTATACTTCCAGCGTCGATCGTTTCCGTCGAAGTCGGCTTCGTAGGCTTCGGGGTGAAGTGCACTCGAGTTCAGTTATAGATCGAGGTGGTGGCCGTATGCGGGAAATCATCTATCATTTACAGTAAGCTGAGGTCCCCTTCAACTCTCACTGATTGGCTCATAACTTCGAGTCTTGCAATTGCATAAGTGTCTTCAAACTTCGCTTCGAAAGCGACCGCAAGAAAACCTGGATTGAAAGTGATCAGCAAATGAGGCACTCTCGTGGTGCAATAACGGAAGTATATACTTCCAAGTTCCAACAGAGATCTAAGAACGAGATCAAATTAATCTCAAGGCAATGATCGGGAAGGTTTGCTGCGTGGAGGTTTTGTGGTGATTCGGATGAGTTCTCTCTGCGGCGAGTCCGCGCTGCCTTACCTCTCCATCAACATCGAGGCCACGTGAGTTGACCAATATGGAAAGAGCAAGAGGCACCACCAACTACTTTGTTTGAGATATCACCCATCAGGCTTCAACTACACCTTTTTCATATCATTTGGCTGGCTTCTTTCATTACCCTCAACGAAAATCATCAAAAATTCCAGGAGACAAATGGACCTCATTGCAATCGGCACACTTCCACGTTCACGCACGATATCGCTACAATTAAGCACCTACCTTTCCAAATTGCATTCATTCCAAAACATTCGATTACTGTGTACAATGAGATTATGGAATGTTTACTTCCACCTTGCAGACATGCTGTTCATGTTTGTGGAGCACAACTCACAACTTACAGGCGTCAGGTTTCGCTTGTTTTAAGGGGGCTTCATGGACTTTTCCGGAGAACATGAAAAGAGCACTACCTGCGTCTGACGAGCATCAATAATCCTAAGTGTGCCCTGCGAGGTTAACAAAAACCCTAAGTGTGTTCTGGACATTGGATAACCAAACTTACAGCCAGTTCATGCGTTCATCCGAACAGTTTTTAGTCTGCTGGTGAGAAAATTCTCTCTTTCGCGGGAAGCTATACTAAGCCGGCGAGCACTAGCATCTTGTTAACATGTTAACCACAGATTTAGGTCCCAGATATAAATTTGGACGTTTACGCTACCGGTGTCGTCTCTTCTTATAAATTTTTCGTCATGACCGTCTATTCTTTCAGATTCTTTCTCTCTTTACTGAAACACTTAACAAACCCGTCTATCAAAGCCAGTCAGTTCTACTTATTTACATTATTTTCTTCACATACATTACCATCATACAACATACCCATTCACTCCGACACAATACCACCCATATAAACCTTCCCACTAAATCACTTCGACACAACATCACTCAGGTACAACTTCGCTTCGAATACTCGATATACTATCACCCCAAAGACAACCTATCCAACACCGCAGCAATGAACCAACTCAGTCATGATGTCAAGGTCATGATCCTCACCCAACTGCCCGACATGGTCAGCCTGGACGCCCTCGTTCATTCCTGTCCCGATTTCCACGCCTGCTACCTCCGCATGCAAAAAAGGATCCTATTCGACATCCTCACCCGAGAGCTGACCACCCCCATCTTCGTCCAAGCTTGTGCACTTCTCGACGCTCGAAATGTCCAGATCCCTCTCGTTACCCACAAAATGCCATACAATCATCCAGCCCGCTTCTTCGGTGTCCACGAATTCATGGACAAGTACGCTAACAGACAAACCGAAGGCACAGTCGAGAACTACTACTCCGAAATCTCTCTCGAGACATTAATCAAAATCGCCGAGTTCTACAAGTCAGTCCGGGTCATAACCGACGACTACCTTGAGGCCTGCCTTGACGAGCACCCTCTAACCCTCAAGCGGGCAAACCTCAAGCCTCTATCCCAACTCGAGAAACTTCGCATCCACCGTGCAATCTACAATCTCGAGCTCTTCTTCACACTTTTCAAGACCGCCAACCCAGCCGCCAACCCCGCCGTCGAATGGCGCGGAAGCGGTCCCGAGCAACACACCCTAGACGCCGAACTTACCTCCATCATCTCCCGCTTCCCCGTCCACGAAGTCGAGGAAATGAGCTGTATGGAAGAATACATGTACAACAAAAACATGACCGTGTTTCAAGGAATCCGCCAAAACGCCCACCTGATAAAAAAGCTCCGTCGACGCGATCTCCGCGTCTTTGTCCGTGAACCGCTCGAATCCGATACTCATGATCCATCAAGTCGACACTCAATCATTCTCGTGAGCTTGGGAATCGAATTCTTCGCATCCATCCACAAGCACTCCGATCTCTCAGGAAAGCTCTCCGACTTAGAGCCCGCACTCGTCAGGCAAGTCTCTAAGATTCCCCTCCTCGGTATCTTCGGGAATACACTCCGCGGCTCAATCAAACAGATCGGCATCGGCAACAACAATTACACGGTACGCACAGCCTTCTTCGTCAACCACTGCCCATACTGCGAGCGAAAACCTGCCAAGGAGCCAAACTCGCATGGTAGCTGGCGCGTCATGAGGTGGTTTTTGTCGAGAAGAAGCGGTCGGAATTGGGAAGCTCAGGTGTGGCAGTTCCGGCTGGCGTTGCTGGGGTGGGGATATGCTATCTGGGATGAGGAGAGGTTGGAGGAGTTGGGGTTGCATGAGATTGATACTGTCGAGAAGCCTAGGATGGGGAGGGGACGATATGGTTGTCGTCGTCCGAGAGAGGTGTGAGGTGCTGTAGAATGAGATGGAGATGTGTATATACCAGGATTGGCGTTTGGAGCTGGGGCGTTTGGAAATGAAGTTTTGGAGTCTGGAACTATTTTTCTTGTACCGGAGTCGTTCGAGAGGACTGTAATGTTCTTGATATTTCCACAATATAACCTACCTTCAAACGCTGCTCTGCAATTGTTTGCTCCAACAAATCACGTGAATTCCATGTTTGCTTGCCAACTGCAATCGAGCCCAAAGTACTACCGTGAAGAACATCATGATCTGAGAACCGCTCCCAATGAAACTTTCTACTATCGAGTCAAGCCGTACTTACTGCTACCTGCGAGCCCAAAGTGACACCGCTGAAGAACTTCACGATCTGAAAATCACTCATGATCTGAGAATTACTCCCGACGATGGAACTTTCTACCCTCGACTTGATAACGCTAGAACGGAATTACCACACAACAATACATACATGAGGATAACGAGCAGCCGATACTACTTGTTATCTGCGAACCCAAAGAAGTATCGCTGAAGAACTTCATGATCTAAGAACCGCTCATGGTCTGAAAACCGCCACTCTCGATTTGATAACGCAAGAACGGACATACCACACAACAATCCACATATAGTAGAAACGAGCAGCTGATGCCATCAACAGTCATTCCTCGTAATGACCACAATAACTAGACCGGCAGGACTACTCTGCATAATCTCCAACAAAAACACAAACACAACCAGGATCCCGCCTTGCACACTGACTGACAAGGAACGAACAAACCCCAAGCCTTCTATCTCCCTGACGTATGCCGTACAGCAAGAACGAAAGAAAGGAAGAAAGCATGCACGCATTAACGTCTTAAATTCAAGATCGCGACTCGCTGAAAACCAGGACAAAACACGTCATTTCACTCACATTGGACAGAAATCTCGCATTTATACAGATAATACAATATCCATTCTGCTCATCTGTGTACCTCTCCCCGCCGCCAAGTGTCTCTCCCACGTGTGCGCGATTAATTTCCAGAATGAAATTTGATCGAAACCCAGTTTGTGCGTGTAAAATACCAGCCATCCATCCGTCCCGTCCCTTCTTCCACCGTCTTATACATCCCATCCATCCCATCCCATCCCATATCCCGGCAGTTGAAGCCTAAGAACCCCATCTATGAATTCGTGCTAGCCATGCCCTAAGCTATGCACGTCTATGTTATGTGCATTTACAGTATGATACAGGTAGATAAATACCAAAATATATCATATCATGATTTGTAACCACAACTCCTCGCTAAAATGTGTTGAAATTTATTCCATGTTGAAATGCTCCTCTTTTTAGTCTTTCCCGTTCCCGTTCCCATTCCCATTCCCAGTGCCATGCATAGTTAAAGAAAGAGAAAAGAAAAGAAAATGCAGCAAAAGTTTGCGAGAATGAAGAAAAAGGTGATTAGGTAGGTTGTGGAGCTGCAGCGCCGGTGATTCCGTTCTCGGCGTCGTCGACAGGTTCGACCGGTCCGCAGGTACAGAAGAGGTTGAGATCTCCGTATGCTAAATAGAGATTAGTGATTGATATACGAGAGAGCGTATGGAGTCTTACCGTCGTCAAGTCTGGTGACTGAAGGCCAGAACTTCTTCTCCTTGAGCCAAGGGAGTGGGTATGCAGCTTGTTCACGGGTATATGGACGATCCCATTCTCCAATGAGAAGATCCTTCTGAGAATGTGGTGCATTCTTCAGAACATTGCCTGTTTTAGGGACTTTACCATCCTCAACAGACTGAATCTCCTTTCGAATGGAGATCAAAGCATTGATAAATCGATCAAGTTCCTCCTTGCTCTCGGACTCTGTGGGTTCGATCATGAGCGTGTTAGCAACGGGCCAACTCATGGTTGGGGCGTGGAATCCATAATCCTGAAGACGCTTGGCAATATCGATAGCCTCAATACCAGCAGTCTCCTTAAATCCTCGAACATCCAGGATAAACTCGTGGGCGCAACGAGAGTTAGCGTTGGTGTACAAGATAGAGTAATGAGGTCGGAGGCGAGACATAATATAGTTGGCGTTCAGAAGGGTAATTTTAGTAGCATGAGTCAGTCCTCTGCCGCCCATCATCTTGACATAAGCCCAACTGATTGGCAAAATGCTTGCACTTCCCCATGGCGCACCACTGACTGGAGCAATGCCCTTCTCACCACCAGTCTTTACCAGAGGGTGGCCTGGAAGGAATGGTGCTAGGTGAGACTTCACACCAATTGGTCCAACACCTGGTCCTCCGCCACCATGTGGAATACAGAATGTCTTGTGAAGATTGAGATGGCAAACATCAGCCCCAATCTCACCGGGCGAACACAACCCAATTTGAGCATTCATGTTGGCACCGTCCATGTACACTTGACCTCCATGCTGATGAACAATATCACAAGCAGCCTTGATCTCTGGTTCAAATACACCGAATGTGCTTGGGTATGTTATCATAATAGCACCAAGCTCCTCACTGTACTTCTCACACTTGGCTTTCAAGTCTGCCATGTCAAGGTTACCCGACTTGATATCACACTTGACCGTGACGACTCGCATGCCTGCCATCGCAGCCGATGCAGGATTAGTACCATGAGCGGAAACCGGAATCAGGCAGATGTCGCGCTTCTTTCCAGGCTGCTGTTCTTGGAATTTACGGATGACACGAAGTCCAGTGAACTCTCCTTGGGCTCCAGAGTTTGGTTGCAAGGAAACAGCATCGAACCCAGTGATAGTAGCAAGATCAGCCTCCAACTCATCAATCATAGTTTTGTAACCAGTGGCTTGATCAGCCGGTACAAATGGATGAATGGATGCGAACTCTGGCCAAGTGACGGGAGCCATCTCGGTTGTAGCATTGAGTTTCATGGTACAAGATCCCAAAGGAATCATGGAGTGGGTAAGGGAAAGATCCTTGGATTGGAGATGATGAATGTATCGGAGAAGTTCTGTCTCGGAATGATGAGAGTTGAAGACTGGGTGTGTGAGATATTCTGATGACCTCTTCAAAGGCTCTGGAATGCCAACCCCACCTAATGATTCAATGAGTTCCTTGACCTCGACCTTTACATCAGTGTTAGAGAAGTCCTTGAAAAGTGACAAGATGTCGTGAAGATCCTTAGTGTCAACAGTTTCGTCAATGGTTATGCCGAGCCTACTATCATCAAACTTCCTCAAATTGATACCATAGGCTTTGGTAGCATGCGCAAGCACCTCGTCGGATTTTCCTTGGCCAACATTCACTACAACTGTATCGAAAAGAACTTTTCCATCAGAGCCAGTTCCTCGGGATCCAGTCTCAAATCCAAATTTCTGAACACCTGCCTCGATGATTCGAGCCCCCTTGATAGCCCTTTCAGCAATAGCCTTGAGTCCTTGAGGCCCATGATAGACAGCATAGAATGCGCTCATATTAGCCAGCAGTGCTTGAGCTGTGCAAACATTACTGGTAGCCTTCTCTCTTCGGATGTGTTGTTCTCTGGTCTGCAAAGCTAATCTCATAGCTTTGTCACCCAATCTGTCCTTTGACACGCCAATAAGACGTCCAGGAATCTTTCGCTTGTACTTTTCGCTCACCGCAAAGAAAGCAGCATGGGGACCACCATATCCGAAAGGCACACCAAAACGTTGAGCATTTCCGAAAGCGATATCTGCACCAAATTCTCCAGGCGGTGTCAGAACAGTGAGGGCCAAGAGATCTGTAGCAACACTGAATGTTGCGCCTTGGGCGTGGATAATTTCACCGAGTCCGCGGAAGTCTTCGACGCCACCCTCAGTATCCGGGTACTGTACCAAAGCTCCAATAAGATCATTGCCTAGTTCCTTGAGACGCTTCCCACCATCTGCGAGAACATCCCCAACTTCGATTTTGATGTCGAATCCATCAGCTCGACTTTGCAGAACCGCGATGGTCTGCGGATGAACTAAATGACTAACGAAGAATGTCTTGTTCTTGCCCTTTTGCCTGGCCATTGGAAGCGCATTCATGGACAAGGTCATTGCTTCGGCAGCTGCGGTAGATTCGTCGAGAAGAGATGCATTGGAGATTGGAAGCGCTGTCAAGTCAGAGACGAGGGTTTGGTAGTTCAATAAAGACTCCAATCTGCCTTGACTGATCTCAGGTTGATATGGTGTATAACTCGTGTACCAACCAGGGCCTTCCAACACGTTTCTCTTAATGACCTCAGGTACTCGTGTGCCAGCATATCCACAACCGATGTAACTTCGCATAATCTTGTTTTCGGAAGCAATTGACTTCAGTCTTGCAAGCAATTGCGATTCTGTGAAGCCCTCTTGGCCCTCTTCGGCAGTCGTTTCGACATGGAGATCCTTGGAAGAGAGAATATCGCTGGGTAAGACTTGCTTGACAAACTCATCCAAGCTCTTTACAGGAGGATCCAGAGCTTTGAGCATTTGTTCTGTGCATTCTGGCGAAGGACCTATGTGCCGACGCGCGAAGGTATCCAAAGGAGCATAACCGCCCTTCGAAACGGAACTCGAAGGTTCACTGTTGGTTTCATCCCTCGCAGAGCTATTGTAGAAAGTCCGTCTGCCAATTGAGTTGAATGACGCCACAGATCGTGAACATGGATTACAAACCCGCGGTCGTGTGAAGTTTGACCTTTGAATTGTTGTGCTCCTTGATTGAATTGCCACTTGAGCAAATCTCGCTCGAAGCGCAAGATTTGAGGCGACCATTTTCCTTAAGAATGAGATTCTGAAGTCTGCGACGACTTGTGAAACCCAAACTCTTGAATATGGCTTCAATGAAAAAGGAATAAAAAGATGTCGGTGAAAGGTAGGGGTATATCTGCAAGTAGAGATTGAGCTCCGATGAGGGGTCCGGATTCCGGGAAGATTAGGGACAGCTTCAACCAACCAATAATCTTCATTCACCCCACATTGCGATTTCGGAAGTGATAAGAAGGTGATTGTCAGCGGGCAAAGATACGATGGAAACCGATGTGTGAAGCAGAATCAGATTGACTTCGAAAGAAGGAAATATTCCCAAGTCAATTGAAAATAATTTGTGTGATAGGAGAGCAATAGGAAAGTAAACGATTCATGTCAAGCAAAAACTCTAAAGAAAAAGTCGATGCCAAGTCATAATCAACTGTCCAAGCGGCTAGAAGTGGCTCAGAAAACGGTCTGGGACGATACGATAAGCCACATTTACTACTCATTAAGTTTAGCGCGTCAAGCCACACTAAACTCTAAAAGCAGCCCATGCACATGTCAACAAAGTGGAGCTTAAATTTTTATTGTCGACATCATATCAAATCAGAGGAACTTCGTCTAAGAAACTACCAGCATAACCACCACCTACATCGCAACGCAAATATGTTCGGAGGACGTGAGTATTTCGTCTGTACTGAGAGTCCCTGCGCAGTTAACTAATAGTATCTCTATAGCACCACCACAATTAACTCAAGCTGAGCTCAAGGCCCAAGAAGCCGAGGCCAGCCAAACGGTGCAAAGAGTCATCATGGGTGCTATCCTGCTCTACCTCTGTATGTTGATCTTTTGGTTCTTGATGAACGGTCTGTACTGATAATTTTCCTAGCTCCCTTCGCGATCAACACCATCAAGAACCTGGTATAAACCAGTCGAACAATACCATCATGACAAGCTGTACGATACGGGCACCATGAGAAACGAGATGCATATATGATAGAAGAGTGACAACATAAAGACGTCTAATGGGCGGCGCGTTCGTTCCACTGGCACATAGCTCGGAAATAGAGTGGTCAGGAATGGATGGATTGCGTGTGGCGCATGTATCATATACATGTCAAAGAAAATACATGGCATAAGAACTTATCTCCTCTCTCGGGAGAATGTATAAATGCAGATGGAAGATTAGAAATATTAATCAGCTGAGATTTCGCATCTATGGACGAGTGCGTGCGCGTTGATGAGCGACTGAGCAAGTACCACCCGTTACATACACATGTTCATAAATCTTGTTGTGAAATTCGGCCTTTGCCATCCGTCACACATTTCAGAGCTCACCCACGCTTAAGAGCCAATCCCCTTCTCCTTTTCCCTTTCCAAACCCTCCACTTCCTTTCTAATCTCCTCCACCTTCCTCTTCTGCTTGCCCTCCGCATCAAAGTTCCCCTCACTCAACCACCCCTCCAACGCCTTCCTCACCACCGCCCACTCCTCCACCACCACACTCCCCCACCAACTATCCCTCCTCCTCCCCCTCACAACCATATGCCTCCTAAACACGCCCTCCGCCGTAAACCCCAACCTCTCCGCCGCCCTCCTACTCCCCCTATTCTCCTCATTACACTTCCACTCCACCCGCTCATACCCCAACTCAAACGCATACCTCATCAACAACCAGCACGCCTCGGTCGCCTCGGTCGTCCTCTGCAACACCGGCGAGAAAAGCACATGCCCAATCTCAATACTGTGGTTCTCAGGCACAATATTCAAGTACGAGATAACCCCCACGGGATCACCTGACGGGAGCACAATTGCCCAGTTGACGAAGCCAGAGCCGGGCTGGATGAGCCATTCGATGTAGGTGGTGAATTCTTGGAGGGTGGGGAATGGGCCGCAGGGCATGTATTTGTAGAGGAGGTATTTTTCGGGGCCGCCGACATGCGTGAATAGGGTGGGGATGTGGGATGCCGCGAGGGGGACGAGGGAAATGCGGTTGGTGGTGTGGGAGAGGGTGATGAGTTCGGGGAATTTGGAGGGGGTGGGGGAGACGGGGAGAGTGGAGGTTTCGAGGTCCGGGGGGAAGAGAGAGACAGAGGGGATTGGTGGTCGGGGTGCCATTGCGACGGAATGTTATTTGGGACTGGGGAAATCCTTGGAAGAAGAAAAGATGATGAAGATTGGGATACATGCACAAACGATATCATTTATAGAAGTTAGTGAGTGAGTCACACGTGATAGTAAGCGGATGATTACCGGCTTCCGAGTCATTACAAGGGCGTACCTGTTGAGTGGTTCAACGACGATCCATTGCAGGAATCAATGTGCTCACTATCCAGATAACGTGCAAGCAATTGACTTCCTTATTATACAACATCTATCTCTTTTACATTCCCTACCAACGCCTTGAAGTCTGTGCTTCCGATCAAAAAACGAATTAAGTATGGGTATCTTGCAATCATCATCGACCATTTGTCGTCGCTGTTTGCTGTGGCTGTTCCTTTTCCCATTCGACATAATCTTTCTGTATTTTATCCAACTCCTTCTTCAGGAAACCCAATTGGGTCTGGTAATCTTCCAATATCTAATTCGTCATGTTAGCATTTATCAATCCCGACTAGAAATGGATGCAAGTATACCTTCTTTGCTCGCTGATTCATCACGTCGTCCAAGATCTCACCACTCTCCTGTCCAGCCTTCTCTAACTCGCTCCGTAACAATCTACCTCTTTCTTGGACATTGATCATCCTAGCCCAAATCTCCTCTGCTCTAGCACCCAATCCCGGGTCGTTCGCAGCCTTCTCCAGCTTCATTAGCTTGGCTTTGACATCTTCCTCATCTCCCCCAAGCGCATATCCTCTGTTCCTCAGCACTTGAACTTTGGTCGCTAGAACAATACAACGCTGCTTCAAAACCACATGCTTCCGCTTGGCATCCATTGCGCGTATACTCGTTCTTGTGTCGTGAGTCTGAAGAAGGTTCGTAAGACTAGCATTGATTTCGTGTAATCGGGCATTGAAAGTAGCCAGATTGTTCTGCTGGACTTTTATTCTTTCTCCCATCTGCGCGAAGCCTACACATAGGACTGGGATGTATCCCGGTCCAGGTTTTTTTGAAAGCGCTTCTTCCCAACCCTTTGGATCATCATTTGCAGCTGGTCGGTAAAATGGCGCGAGCCCTTCGTCAACTTTATTGTAGAAGTAGTGCTTAAAATCGCAATTGGGACTGCCTGTATCCCATTTATCGATGACCGTCGCGATCTGATCGGTGACACTCTTCTCGCCTGTGGGGATGTTAGTTAAGCTTATGCAGAGGCATGTGAAGACGTACGAGGTACCAATGCGCCAGAATTGAACAGATTATTGAAATTGCCTTGCTGTGTCTGACCAAGCGCTTGCGCCTGCTGAGATTGCCCAAAGAGGAGGTTCTGCTGTTGTGATGCGCCAAGGAAATTGTTGTTTTGTTGTTGTTGGCCCTGTTGAGCTCCCATGCCAGAAAACAGCCCTCCCTGCTGCTGCTGCTGCTGCTGGTTGTTTTGTCCTGCAAGAGTGTTACCGAATAGACCTCCTGTTTGTGGCTGGGCTTGCTGGTTAGTAGAACCGAGTCCTCCACCGAAGAGCCCACCGGTCTGTTGCTGCGGTTGCTGGTTATTCTGTCCCGCATTGTTGCCAAACAGACCTCCTGCTTGTGGCTGACTTTGTTGATTATTGGACCCAAGTCCTCCAAATAGTCCTCCAGTCTGTGGTTGTGCTTGCGGGGTGCTCTGACCAAGCGCGCCACCGAAAATACCACCTCCTTGCTGATTCTGGTTTCCTGTATTTGTGGATCCGAATAATCCTCCCGTGGGTTGCGAAGTTGTGTTTGTCGATCCAAACAACCCTCCGCCAGCTGGCTTATTCTGACCAAAGCTACTGCCGAACATTTTGTATGATGTCTTGCTTTCGATAAAAGCGAATTAACAACCTCCAATTACTGCAAAGTTGTGCGAAGACTTGTCGAGTCGTTCGATCCGCTTCGTAGAACGTAGCTATCAAAGAAATAATTCGCGAACGCGCTCGGTGAACATTCGAGTGAGGCTTTATGGAAAGAATTTTCTGCAATGGCGTACCTCATCTACTATAAGGTAAGACGAGAAGAGCTGGTGATAGCTTATCCCAAGGTGATGAATTGTTGAGAGCTTGAATGATTGCAGTAAAAGCGCGGTAGGGGAATTTTGACTATTGCTATCTAAACTCCAGACGAAGCTATTTACTTAATCGCGACTTTTTTGTTAGGTCGGCTGATGGACCAATCAATGCTTCCGTTTTTGACCTCACCTCAAAAGCTTCATCTAACATTGACGTCCAAAACAATCAATTGGGACATTTATGCAGTCATTTTCCCCTCACAACCTTTCTCAAAATGTCTGGACGCGCACCTAGGTAATTTCAAATCAGCGCACTACCTTGGATCTCAATATAGTGGCTAACAGTAACTACAGATTCAATCAACAGATCTTGATTGATACTACCCCATTACCCGCGGAGGTCCCCCCCGTCACAGAGATAGGTAGCAGTTCGGCTCCATTGTTGTCGGCCAGTTTCTTTATCGGCGCACGATGCAAGCCATACAATGACGATTTCATGCAATGCAAGACTGAGAACCCGGGAAAGGGAGAGATTGTTTGCATGAAGGAAGGTCGTAGGGTTACAAGATGTGCGAAGAGCGTGTGAGTTACTACCACAGTGGAGGGGAACTGGCAGATTGCTTGAGAAGGTGCATGCGCAGACTAGAGCTGGTAAACTATAGGACATAAAGAGGCACCGGCTGATTCATGAACTTAGGATCGAAGACATTAACAAACACTGCCTCGAGGAGTTCCGGAAGCACTGGTACGTTCGACCACCCGCCTTGAGCTCCGGGAGATATAACTTTGAGCGACTCCTAACGACCTCATAGGACTTGTCTGGACAACAACAATCAGCAACTCTGGCAATGCAGGCCACAGGAATGGAAGCTTAACAAATGCGTCTTTGAGAACCTGGTGAGGACCGTTGCTACAACCTTGGTGACGGTAAATGCTGATACGGAGAAATCTAGAAACTGGAGAAGGTTATCCCTGATACCCCAGCAAATGAGACCCCTGTGCATCTACGCACTAGACAGATCTATTCTCAAAATGGACCATGAGAGGATCTTGAGCTCATATTTGACATGAGAGCGGGGTATGATTACGAGGTGCATGTAAATAGCTATGGGGAATTAAACTGCGTCTCCTCCAATGATACTAGCTTAAGGCAGGATATGCTATTCATGAGAGTTGTCCGTAAAGTTAGCTGGTGAGACATAACTTGGAGGAGGCCTCGTTATGTGGTTCACTGCGCAAGGTCGCTGGAACTTAATGTATCACCGAAGACCCCATTACTTATTTGGTCCGGGCTGAACCTTTTGTGTCGTTGCCACGTTTGCCGAACCAAGTCCGACTCCTCAAGTGAGGATTGCTCTGCATCTCATGTTAGGTTTACTAAATTCACTCTCCCGTGGCAAAGGCCTGAACTGTAAGAAGCCATTCAAGGCATCAACTGGACGACGGTCACAAGATCTCTGATATGCTCTGCCTCAGGTAACAACTTTCCTCGCTGTCGCTTCGAGACATCTCAAGTCCATATCAACTCGAACTTTCTCAACTTCAACTTTCTCATCCCAATAACTTTTTATTTTCTATTCCCAACAATCTTTCCGAAGTCTTCCCTTCACCAAAAGACTCCAATTTCAGCTAAAGATTCAGTGGGAAACATTCCGCATTAAGATACGATTGCTTTTCGGAACCGATCAACACAGAGATCACTGAAGCTTCCTCTATTCTCGTTTCCTGTTCTCTCACAGTTCGATACAATCTTCGATTGTATCCACTTTCAAGCACAAACATACTTCAGCTTCATACGATCTAACAACCACATACTACTTCCAACATCTTTCCAACAGTCATATCCTTTCGAACATTCGACACCCTATAGACATCAAAAGTGATTCAGATTTCAACCTCAACAAGACGTCTATCTCTTCGCAACTCTCTTGAATCCAAACACAATCCCCATCAAAGTGACTTCACCTTTGCATCATAATTCACTCTGTTCCTCCAAAGATCGGCGGAACTGTTCCTTCAAGGACCCAAGATCGACAGCAGTGTTCGCTCAGCTTCACCATTCACTTCCCTTTCCACATTTTTGTCCTCCAAACTCCACCTGCTCTACCACAAACTCTTTTATTGCAGCTGACCTTTACTTGTTATTGCTTACGGTTCCTTAGTATTAGCCAAAGCTTCTGAACTGATACATTCTAGTTGATCCAGCATCCAAGCAACTATCTACGCCTAGAAGTCCATTTTCGCATAGCAGCAAATATGGCTGATGAGACAGTCAAGGCGGAACCAATGCCATCGCCAGCGCCAGAAGAAGGCTTCAAACCTTTTGATGTCGAGGACGATGGCACCTTTCCTTCAAAAGATGAGACACAGCATTTTACACCCGAGAAACCCCTCGGTCCTAGTCCAAACATGCCATCCATCCCAGCGGATATACCCTCTAGCAACTCCAGCGAAGGCTTCATTCCAATGTGGCGGAAATGTGATGGACTTGATTTGCTGGAGCAGGTTGAAATCAAAGAAAAGGCTGTCGCAAATGCGATGGTAAGTTTGGATGAGCTTGAATCGGCCCTTCGTAATCATACCGAAACGGTTTGGAGTTCCACAAAATGGTTTGAGCGGATTGGTATGTTCTAGCTCGCGATGCTGTTACTTTGATATGTCAATATGCTGACACCTTTGATAGCCACAATTCGGAACTCCAAGAAGAGATGTCGGCTGCTGGTTGGCGTCCTTGGTACTTCTGGTTCTGGAAAATCAAGCTTGATAAATGCCCTTCTAGAGATGGACGACTTAATTCCCGCTGACGACGGCAAGGCATGTACAGCCACCATTTGCGAGATTTCCTGGAATTCCAGTGATGATCCAGACTCTGCTTTTGTGGCCACAATTGAGCGCATCAGTCAGGAAGACTGGAAACTGGAATTGGAGCATTTCTTCGAAGATTTAAAGGATAAGGCCACCAACAAAGATGGCGATGCAGATGATGAAGACCTCGAGCGACATCAACGCATAGAATCTACGTTCGGAAAAGTCAAGTGTGTATATCCATTCATTCGTAGCCTGGAAGCTATGAAAGGCCACTCCGTTGCATCCCTCCTGAACCATCGCAATGTCAAAGATATTCTGGGACAACCCAAGACCGTCAGAAGTGGCAGTCTTCGAAAATTCTCAGATTTTGTCAGCCGCTACCTTGACAGTAACAACTTCAAGGAAGACGTTGATAGCAATTCATTCGCCCAGTGGCCTCTTGTCAAAGTCGTTCGTATCGAGGTTAAGGCTGATGTTCTAAAAGGCGGAATCGTTTTGGTAGATCTCCCCGGTACCATGGACACCAACGTCGCTCGTGGAGCCCTCGCGGCCGCTTATTCCAAAAAATTGACTGTAAGCTGTGTTGTATCTCCGACAGAGCGAGCTGCAACAGACAAGCCGGTAATGTTCATACATTTTATCCATTTCCGCATCCATACTAATGGGAAAAGGCCCAAGAATTGTTAGGTTCTGTCACCAAGCGGTTCTTGCAGCTCGAAAACCATTTCTCTAGCGAGCATCTGTGTTTCGTGATCACAAAGACCGATTCATCTCTTGTTCATGAAAGATACCTCAGAAAACATCAAATTGTTGAGAAGGATCTTAGAGAAGTTCTGGCGGAGCGTGACAGAATTGCAGCTCAGAATATCCTCATGCAGAAGAAATTTGATAGTGTGAAGCAGAAAATGGCCGAGGGTGAAAGGATTATGAAACAAGCGGAGAAAGAACGAGCGGATGTTCAGAGGGCCCTTAAGAAGCGTAAGCGTGGGGAAGGTAAGCATATTATTTGTTGTCCGCCTCGTGGATATTCCAACTTCTATCAAGTTCTATGCTGAATAGCCTTAGGGACGACGGCTGCCGATTCATCGCCAACTCCAGAGCAAGTAGAGATGAGGAAGTTGCTCGAGGAGCTCATGGAAAAGATCAAGAGTACACGGAGTGGACTAATTCCTCATCGCGTGAAGCAATCCCGAATCCAAGATAATATCAATCAACTCTCGCGTCGTGATTCTATTCTCGAGTCTCGAGTAATAGCGGCATGTATCGAACACCGAAACAAGACATCTAGCATTACACTTAGAGCAGATTTTGACTCCGTTCGGAAAGAAATGGGACAGAAGAAGTCCGAAAACCCCCTGCGGGTGTTCTGTGTGTCTGCTTGGGCGTTCAATGCTTTCCTGAAGAAGGAGGAGCGAACTAAAGGATTCTTCAAACCGGCAGACACTGGAATTCCAGAGTTTCAGCAGTGGCTCGACAGAGCTACACTGGATACTCGTAAGCGCAATGCCGAAACATTTCTGGGACAGATTGCGAGTCTTATTGATGGCATGTCCTTGTGGGGATCAGACACCACTGTTACGTATAAGCTGATGGCCTCCGAGAGGCACGCCATTGAAGAGACATTTGCAACAGGGCTCAAGCAGCTGACCGCGGTATGTCTTATCTCTGAGATCCGAGAGCGACGTTGTTAATTAATTGATTCCTAACGTACTTTCCAGAGTTTGCAAGAACTTAACATCGGCACGGTTCAAAGTACCAAGAAGTTGGTCAAAAGTGGTATCTTCGTCCACATGCCCAAGGCTGAAGCCACGGCAGCTGCCAATGTTTTGGATGTGGTCAAGGGATTTGCCCAGAAACCCATTCACTGGTCGACTCACAGAGTTATTAACAAGAATAATGGAGATTGGACTAGTTACAAGGATATTGTATACCATTGGAATGATGATATGTGAGCTTGGACTTCTAATTAAAATAAATTTTGCTGACTTGGATAAGGGCTGGCCTCTATCTTGACTGTCTTGTCGCTCGATGGCGCAAGACAATTCATGAATCGGTTCAAGAAGAGCGCACTACCTATAACAGTCAGATAGCGGGGATCCTTGAGCTTTTTACCCATTTCGTTGTTACTCGCTGCAGCGCGATCTGCCCTCACGTCATTGAGCCTTTATATCTTTGGGGTCAAAGTGCGCAGCGGGCTGCAAAGATTATGAATGAATGTGTCGAAACCATCTTTGAGAACAAGATCAAAACAACAGCAACAGACGCGCACCAACTTGTGACCCCACAAGTGCTTGAGTTGTGGAAACCTGTTTACCAGGAGTGTGGAGAGGCATCCGGTAAGTCCGAGTCGTTCGATGGTATTTTTGGTTTGCTAACCATATCCCAACACCCCTGTAGGTAGAGGACTTTTCAAGAGAAACAGACAAGTTCATATCGACTTTGCGAGGGAAAAGGGCCGTGAGATGTATAAGAACTGCTCAAAAGCAATCCGGACGCAGTTTAACAACCTGTATCCCGAGTTGGAGATCGAATTTGTGCAATGCACCAAGGAAGCTACCGCAATTGTATTCGAGGAGTTTACCATGATGCTGGAAAACCACACTGCTAGAGACGCCAGCTTAGAGGGTGCTGGCGGCGGTGTATGCCCAGACAAAGTTAAGCTGCGCGATAAATTTTACGAGATCTTCTCAAAATTGCGCGGGGCCTGGGACGAAGAACAGACTGAGAAAGCAGAAGAAGAATCCGAGGAATCCGAGGATGAGGAAATCGACTTCAGCAGATTCGAGACAGACGACGAAGAGGACCAAGATTCATTATTCGCCGACGACGACAAAAATGATGGCGACTACGAGCCCTGATTCCTGTGAAAGCTTCTTGGGCATTGTGGCATCTCATCTACAACGTACTCGCCTGCCACTTCACATCTAAAGTGCTAGTAGGATTCTTTCAAGGAAAACCATCTTTGCTACCCAGGCATGCTATCTCTCAACGAAGTTTCTCTCTGATAATCGACCTTATCACAAACTTCAGTCATCCACGCTTTCTACTTCTCGGCATCTCTCCGCTCGATATTCACGAATTTTCACGGCACTACTTGTTCTATCTCGCTTTTCGCTTATTTTGCACTTCTTTCACGATCTCCTTCTACATTTCGGTCCAGAGATTTGGCATTAATATTTACGCAGTTCATCTTCCAACGAGCAACAGCGCCATACATCATCCTTCAACTCAGCACAAATTTTCATTATTCTACTTCATTTTCAAAATTTCAAACGACACGGTCTCGAAACGACTTTTCTGCTTGGGGTAAGCTTGGAGTCCTTCACTTGCCATTGATACCACCGGGTCTGCTACGGGTTCTCTGCTTTGGGTTGGCTGGGGGGTTCTTTCTTATGCTTGATGTCATCAGGTCTCGAACGGGGTCTCGGCTTTGGATTTACTGGAAGTCCTTCACTTACAAGTTACAATTCATACCACTGGGTCGACTGCAGCTTCTATCACAGTTCATACCGCAGCATTAATTCGGCGATGATAGCTAGTTCATTGGGAGTAGCAGGCGTTTTCAACATGGGAGGACATTACACATAGCAGGCTGCGGGTTTCGTATGATGACTGAGAAATTTGATTTATTTTCTATGATATGATATGATGTGATATAATATGATGATGAGACGTGATATCGAGAGTGATGAGATTGTGTGAATTACCTAATACTTTAAACGGAGAAAGCTCTTTGGTTTGTTATCAACGTTGAGTTGAGATATGCGGGCTTGGTGAAATGAAGATGCTGCCTTGCGTGCATTTGGAGTTTCAATTGTTGTTCGTGAACCCTCTTAAGCCTGGGCAGGTGAATCTTTACAGTGTGGCAAGGTCGTTTCTATTAAGTTGAAAGTGCGTAGTATCCTTGTGCTAGGAGATGTCCGAGATGATGAGCGAGTTCAGTGGGCTATCAATGACTGACGATGTTCCTCATCGTTCTATACTGAGAGATACTCGTGTCAAGTGACAGATTTTCCGAAGCCATTGATGAGTAGGTTTCTAGCTACGTGTTTCACATCCAGGATACTTGCAAAAATGAAAACACAACCAGGATAGAACGCTTCCGTGAGTATAAAGATTCATGATAATTCTATAAGTCTAAGAGCCTCTCGCCTATCCGATGTACATCTACACGTCTAAGCCAGAGTTTTAACGTCACCCTCCTTGAGCTTTCCAGCCTCAATCAATCTCTTAACCTCAGCGCTCCAAACACCCTTGATCTCATCCGCACCCTTCAAGCCGTTCAACTTGCCTGCAAGAGCTGCACACTCATCAGGATCGATCTTGCCTTGAAGGAGCTCAACATCATTCAGGACGGAGTCGATCTGAGCAGCGGATGGCTCTCCGCCTGAGGCGAAGTAGTTGGCGTCCTTGACACTCCCCTTCAAGACACGTCTGTTCTTCTTAACAGCAGCCTTGGCAGCCTCCTTAGCTTTCTTGCCCTGCTCCTTCTCGACCTTGGCCTTCTCCTCGGCCTCCTTAGCAGCTTGCTCTTCGGCTTTCTTGGCAGCCTCCTTGTCTTCCTTCTCCTTCTTCTCAGCTGCTTCTCTCTCCAAACGCTTCTTGTTCTTCTCGGCGTTGGCGGCTTGACGGAATTGCTTGATACGTTCGTCACCAGCGGAGGCCTCGTCCAGCATCTTTCTCAGCCCAGCCAAATACTCCGTCTTCTTCTTCTTGCGGGCATTGTTGTTCTTACGCTCGATGTGACGTTTCTGATCACGGTTTTCGTTGTCATCAGGAACATCCTCATCTTGGTATTCGAACGAACGCCACGAGTCGAAGTTGTAGAAAAAGTTGTAAAAAGCATCGACTTCCTCCTTGGTGCTGTTCTCGTCACCGAACTTGGGTACAGGCTGGATTCGGGAGAAACGGCCCTCGGCCTTGAAACATTGACCCCAAAGCTTGTAGAAAGTCTTCTTGTCCTTCTGTTGTTTCTTGGATGGTGGGGAAACATCAGCAGCTTCGTCGACGGAATCGAATTGACGGCGCTTGACAGGATCGAGGAGAAGATCGGTGGCTTTTTGAATGCACTTGAAGAAGTTGTCGTCTTCAGTGGACCCAGCTGCGGCCTTCTTATCGGGGTGGTGCTTCAAGACCTTCTTTCGGTGGGCGCGCTTGATTTGCTCTTCGGTGGCCTTGTATCTGTATTTGCTCAGACCGAGAACAGCGTAGTGATCTTGGTTCTTTAACGGAAGTTAGTAAAACTTCGTGGCTCATATCAACATGTCAATATTTACCTTCCAGTCCTTGGCATCACGAGCCAACATCATTGGGTCCTCCGCTTCACTGATCTCACCGAGATCATCATCCTCAACCTTCTTGACATTCTCTTGGGCTTGAATGCGATCATCTTCGGAGAAGGTACGCTTATGACGGGCTCTGCGAGCGTGGGCCAAAAAGTGAGGTCCAACAGGCTCAAGGCTGCGTTGAGTAGCAGCAGAAACGCTACCAACAACCTTGAAGTCCTTTTCCGCAGACCATCCTTCCGGAAGTACGGGTAGAGGCAAAGAGACTTGAGAATGAGCAGCCATTTTAAATTATTGTTTGGGTGATCTTGCCAAAACTAGCAAAATGGAGGGGAAGAAGAAAATAAAGAGTTAGTTGACCGAAAAAATGCTTCACACCGCCTTTACTTTTTATGGCAGTAACCTGAAATTTAATTGGAGAATGAAAAGCTATTATTCTGTATCTCATTACTTGCTCTAGAATTTATACTGCGCTGTCTTCCACCTTTTGCATCCGCTGTCGAACATACATTTTCTCCATAGCCGAAACCATACGTCCATTTCAAGTACGACCTTCGACAAGAGATCCAGTGAGAAGTCACGTGCGGACATATACAGTAGAAATACTCTCAACACCGGCCATCTGAGCTTGCTTGAGCAACCGCGTCTGCCTCAATAACTTTTCGATAATCGGAAGCTGCTGCTGGTCCTGGTCTCTTAACAACTCCAGAGTCTTCTTCATATCATCGAGGATTTCGCTCGGTAGCTGCTTGTCAGGATCAAATACATCAGAACGCTCGACTGTACGTTCGTTTTCGATATCTGGTTGGTCACTTTGGTTGCCGGCCGTTGGAGGCGACATAGTGCTTGAAGGTACGTTGGCAAACCTTTCTAAATTGGTGAATTGTTGGCAAGCTTCTATCAGCTTAGCTGCGGCATCTACAACTGCTTCTGGGCTGCTGAATCGTTGGGAAGCTTCTGACAGCTTAGCTGCGGCATCTTCAACTGCTGAAAGTGAGCCTCGAGATAATGCAGCTAGCGGCATTGGAACCAGAAGAGCTGAGCCTACAGTATGTAGCATCTCGTTGTTGATTATGTCTATTGATTCCTTTCTGTTCATGTATTGGGCTGCCACACGCGCGGCATTTGCACTGCCAATGTATGGTATGGTGTATGGTGCGATAGGTCTTCCTGAGGTGAATTCCCGCGTCTCACTCGAATATTGAAGCTTTGATGATGTAGCTATCTCATGCTCTTGTCCTTTTCTAGAATGTGTATTTGCTGGGCCGCTAACATTTGCGGACTTTGCTTTGTTGACGGAGGTAGTCTTCGGCTCGCGGGAGTTCGCGAAACTCGATGCTCTGTTCCATATGCAGTTGTGATTCGAGTGTTCCGCAGGCCGGTTTACCAAATCCTGTGGGATGGAACAGTTAGTTTCCATCATCAACACGTTTTTGTGAGTTGGCCGATCTGTAGGGCCAACTTCTGAACCGGTGGAAGTAGCGGAGCCGGTCTGATCATTCGGGCTAGCCAACTCTCAGCCCAGTTCCCACGCCAACTTACCACGTTCCCGGAAACAGCAAGGCTCCACTCCGTTACCCTATCTTTATTTCTCTCCATGGAATCCTCTATGCTATTCTCGATGTGACGTCGTAGCCGCGTCGCTGCTTGTTCCGGCACAGACTCCTGTGGCTTCGTTGCAACTGATTCCACCTCTTGCTCCGCGGGCCTCTTTTCCTTTTCTTTGACACTCGGAGTTGAGTTCGGCGTCAGCACTTTTATAGTCTCAAGCGCAGGCGTTTTGCCATCGGTATCCTCTTCTGATTGTTCCTTGTTCTGTTCCAGCGTGCCTGTTTTCAACGTCAGCATCACATACTAGATCTATTCCGTGTAGCAGACTTTTCTTCATGCATAAAATCCCAGCATCTCTCGTTACTACTGGTACAATATCATCGCTGAAGTATCCGACATAGTGTCTTTCGTCTCCTGTTGGTGTATCCGCCATTATTTCTATTGATACTTTTTGTTGGAATGTAATGTATTTTAGCAAGGTTTCGTTTGGATATTTATGTTAACAAATTGAATATAGTGCTACAAGCAAAAGGTCGAACTTGTGAAGAATAAGTGAGGAAGAAGAAAGGAAATAAGAAAATATGGCTTTAGCAGCATATAGGCACCTTCTTCGCGGAACGCGACTTGCCTTCCATGGTTCGTTCCTTCCTGTCCCCACCACTCACGCCCTCCACAACCAAATTCGAACACCTACTAACACCTTCTCCCCCTCATCAGAAGACCTTCCCCTTCTCACCTCAGCTCGCAAGCAAGCCCGGTCCACCTTCCTCTCGAACCGCTCTCTCGAACCCTCATCGCCAGAATGCGCTGCTGCAATCGCCCACGCTGAAGACGTCGCCAAGATATTACGGGAAAATGTTGTTCAAGGACGGAAAGAGGAGGGCGATGAGAGATTTAGTATGTATCTTTCTTTATGTTCTTGCGTTTGGGAGGATTTGCATTAGGGGGATCGGAAAAGGAGTTTACTGGATTTCAGGAAGATCTCTGCTAACATGGTATTAGAGCTACGAATTCATGAACACACGGAACGAGGAGATAATGATACGGTGAAGATGCCGAATGGGCAGACGGTGGTTATTGATGGGAAGAAGTGTAGTGATAAATAAGAACACTACAATGTGACGAACATGTATTTCTATGAACCCCAAAAGTGTGGCAGCAGTAAATTACATGTACAGCATTGAGATCATCATGAACAGGCGATGAAGAAGGAAGATGGTAATCATGTCATGACCATACCGGTCATCTCTTATCATTATGTTCACTGTACTTTTAGACATACATTCCAATCAAAACAAAAGCACTCCGTTCCGCTGTCAGAGTCCCAACCTAGCTCCAAACTCCAGAAACAGATATACATGCATGCTTCTTCAAACTCTTAATTACCCGCCAAACTAGCATACTGCACATCTCCTGAGCCAGGTGGAGCCGCAACAGCAGCCATACTCGCCAAATCATCCACCGGCGGCGGCGCAGCTCCCTGCGACGTAGCCCCCTCAATCGCTCTCCTCTGCCCACCCGAACTCGAACCCGAACTCGAACCCGAACTCGAAAACGCAGAGCGACCTTCCCTGCCCGTCGCAGCCCTCTCCTCCCTATCCATCGTCCCAATCGGTCTTGGTCTCCCCCACTGCACCCGCAACGGACACCCCGCAATGACCGCTTTCCCCTGCAATGCAGCCGCCGCCGCTTCGGCACCCTCTCTCGTCGCGTAATTCACAAACGCACAGTGAGACATGTGCGAGCAGACTAGTGATCGTAATTTTCCGTATGGTGAGAAAAATTCCCGGATTTTGAATTCCGGCAAATCATCCTCGACGCCGGTGATGAATAGCGAGGTTATGGATTTGTCGGCTGGGGGGAGGATATCTTGCGGTCCGGGAGGGAGTTGCGCTGCACTTGGAAATGAGCGTCCACCTCTGGTGCCGCCTCTACCCCCACGGCCCGCACCCGCACCCCTGCTCGGTGCACCGTCTCGTGTTCGTATCGGACCTGGTCCTTTGGTCGCGAGGGCCATTCCCTTCTCGCTCATACCACCACCACCACCACTTGCGCTACCTTCTCCTCCTCCATCTGTAATCATCTTGTTTCCTTTTCGGAAATACGGTTTACTGTTCGCCAATCTGCGCAGCAATTCGCGGGCCTTCTCATCCGTCTTATCGTACTCTTCCATGCCTTTCCCCTCCTCAATCTCCTTCTCATGATTCTGCGCATAGTACTCTCTATTCACCTCGCTCTGCGGGCCCGGCGCAATCATCTTTAGCGCAGCGTCTCTGACCACGATCGGGAGCCCGAAACTTAAATCCAGCATGCAGCATTGACAGCAGTTCTTGAGACGCGCGCAGGTTAGGCAGATGTTGGTGCGTTTGCTGCGGGCAGTGCGATCGGGCTTCCATTGGAAGACGGTGAAGGGCCGAGTGCAGATTTTGCATTCTTCGCCGTAGTCTTGCTTGATCATTTGTACGAATGGGTTGTCGGGGAGGCAGTTTTCGCACACGGATGGGAAGTCGGTGGTTTCCCAGCCGGAGCGATTGAGATCTTGTTTGATTTGGGGTGGCATTTCGGTCGGTATGTATGTGAGGAGAAGGGGGTGTTAAGGTTCAGCGTGGGATTTATATGTATCGTCCTTTGCGATAAAGTGACGTTGTTCGTGACGATGGAAAGGCTGAGATGGAAGGCGTTAAAGATTTGAAATGTCGAATTGCAGGCCTGACTAAGCAGAGCCGATTAGAAAATGTAAATTCGATGGAATCATGTGATCAGGCTGCGATTTGCTGCCTCGTTAATTCGGCTATAATAAAGTAAACGTCCCTGTGTGGCTGTCTCAAAAGGAGTGGCATTGAGTGGTCCAAGTTCTAGAGCAGTTGTTGCCATGTTAGTTGTCACTTTTCCGACCGCTCTTCACGCAAATCTTCAAACTACGGCAGTGCTGTCATTTGCTGCATATCAATATTGGCTAAGTAAGTTGCAATGTTCGAAAACCTATCAGAAGCTTCTTCATACAGGGCTCACCTCAACCCACCAATCAACGGGTCTATCCGGCCGTGTTTCCTGTCGGATTGATTGGGGACTAGCTCCGAATTTTAAGGTACGAATACGATTCCAGTTTAGCGACAGGGGAAATATGGAAATATGGAAATTAGACCCTGGACAATAATTTCAGCGGTCGCGATAGCAAAAGTGTTAGGTTAAATATTCAGAAAGATAGATTCCCCTTTCTCCGTTATAAACACCGTCTACTGCTTCCTTCTTCTCCCTCATTCAAGTTTTACTTCTCTTCCTTCTTATTCACCTACATTCGATCAACTCGAGTTCAACCTTTGTTCTTTCTGCATATATACCTATAATATATCCTTCTAATTCAACAATTCTTACAATGGCTCCTACCAGACTCGAGACTGAGGATCACTCCCGCGATGCTGCTTTCAACAAAGCTATGCACAAGGACTCCTCCAAAGCTGAGGGTGGTTTCAGCGCAATGATGAAGAAAGACGCTGCGGCACAAAAAGCTGCTGTCGATGAGTACTTCAAGCATTGGGATAACAAAGCCGCCAAGGACGAGACCAAGGAGGACAGAGAGGTACATACACATGCTCCTACCACGACGTTTCTCGGACAGCCATCTAACCTGGACACTAGGCACGAACTGCTGAATATGCTACCTTGACCAGACAGTGAGTTCTACCTGCCATTGATATTCACTCGCAAACAAGCGGTATGCTAATACACACACAGTTACTACAACCTTGCCACTGACCTTTACGAATACGGATGGGGTCAATCGTTCCATTTCTGTCGATTTGCCTACGGTGAACCTTTCTACCAAGCCATTGCCCGTCACGAACACTACCTCGCCGCGAAAATCGGTATCAAGGATGGTGACAAAGTGCTGGATGTTGGATGCGGTGTAGGAGGTCCCGCCAGAGAGATCGCCAAGTTCACCGGTGCACACATTACCGGATTGAACAACAATGACTACCAAATTGAGCGTGCCACGCGATATGCTCAAAAGGAGGGTATGGCTGATCAATTGAAGTTCGTCAAGGGTGATTTCATGGTATGTTTATACTATCCGCAAATACCCAAGAAACACCACTAATACTATCCCTCCAGCAAATGTCCTTCCCAGAAAACAGCTTCGACGCCGTCTACGCCATCGAAGCCACCGTCCACGCCCCCTCCCTCGAAGGCGTCTACTCCCAAATCTTCCGTGTCCTCAAGCCCGGCGGAACATTCGGTGTATACGAATGGCTCATGACCGACAACTACGACAACAACAACGAGCACCACCGGGCCATCCGTCTGGGCATCGAGCAAGGCGACGGAATTTCCAACATGGTGAAGATCTCCGAAGGTCTCGCCGCCATCAAAGCCGCCGGCTTCGAGCTCGTCCTCCACGAAGATTTGGCCAAGCGTCCTGATGCTACTCCTTGGTACTACCCTATTGCAGGAGAATTCAAGCACATGGGTACGATTGGAGATTTCTTCACTATTGCGAGAATGACGAAGACGGGTCGTGGCTTGGTGCATAAGTTTGTGGGGCTTTTGGAGACACTGAAGTTGGCTCCGGGAGGAACTCAGAAGACGGCGGATTCGTTGGCGCTGGCTGCGGATTGCTTGGTTGCGGGTGCGAAGGAGGATTTGTTCACGCCCATGTACTTGATGGTTGCTAGGAAGCCTTTGAACTAGGTGTAGGGCGTTTGTTGGACTAGTGGTTGGGAGGACGGATGGGCTATTTCGGGTTTCTGCATTTGCATTTGCATCGGCATGATTGATGAATAGAGGGACTCGTTCATCGATGGCACTGCACTGCATGCTGGTAAGCAAAGCAGGATGGTGTAATGAATGGTATACATGCATTATATACTGCATATGTTGGTTGGCTGGTACTTTATTGTAGGACGATATTAATAATTATGAAGAAAGGAAGAAAGAAAGAAGGATAGAATATGAGGAATGTTTTGCACAGTTGCTTGCTGCTCTCCGTCGTCTATTAAGTCCTCACTTGCTTTCCCAGGTAAGGTAATTCATGTGGCACTGGCTTTATCGCTGCATCATCACATCACTGTATTCACCTTGTTCTCGTTCCTATTCCTATTTGGCATATATTATAATCCTTTATTTCGTTTTCAGGAATACTCTTTTTCCATTTTTTTTCCTCACGTCACTGTTCCATTCTGTTCCTTCCATCTCGCCGTCGTTATCCTATCGTCAACTCCCATCATTCGTATATCCAGTTCACCCCAGGTATCTTCGATTTGCACAATATGTTCCCACGCATTTCTCCCAAGACTGGAATATAAATCATTCATTAATTCATTCATCCATCCATCCATACATATATAGATGGGTCTGTCTGTTTTTGCTTGCTTGCTTGCTCGCTCGCTTGCTTCTCTACAATCTACATACATCCCATCTCACACATCCAAATCCTAACCCCTACCGTAACTCCATCCATCCCCAGAGCAATCGCCCCTGCACCGCTCACCCACCCACCCACATCTACGCATTCTTACAATAATTCGCCGGAAAGCTCCCCTTCACGCCCCTCAACTCCCCATCCCACCAATCATCCGTACTCCCCGTCTTCTTCATAACGCGTATGCGATCGCCCTCCTTAAAACTCAGATCGCCGTCGCCCTGCCCCTCAAACGCATACAGCGCGACTACATACACGCCGCCCTGGGACGAGCCCAAGCGCTTGGGCGGCGGGGGCGGGGGTTTCTTTTTGCCTGCGACGAGGGAGTCGTTCGTCGAGGACCGCTGGAAGTAGTCCATGCTGGGGCCGGCGGGGGAGTACGAGGAGATGGAGGAGACGGGCGTGAGGTGGGTGGAGTAGTCGGGGGTGGGGAGCGAGGAAGGGGTCGGGGAGGAGGTGCTGCTTGGGGCGGGGGCGGGGGCCGGAGGGGAGAAGACGGGGATCGTGGTTGTGGAGGGGATGCGTGGGCGAGAGGCGGAGCTGATGGGTGGGGGAGCGCGGTTTTCGGGGCCGGGGGAGACGCTGGGGTTCGGTGAGGGAGCGCGGTTAGTGCTCATGGATTGGTTGGAGGGGCGGCGGGAGAAGCCGTTGCGTACGTTGAGGCCGGTTATTGATTTTGAGGCGGTGCTTTCCTCGCCAAGGTTCATGGGTTGGTGGATGGCGCGGCCGCGACGGATGCAGTCAATTGATTCGACTTCTTCTTTTATGGGTTGGTAGTCGCTGTTCCAGGTGGAGATGACATCTTCCATAGGGGGTGGTGGGGAGGGGAACCCAGTGTCTTCGCAGTAGTTGTGCAGTGCTGTGTAGTATTGGGCGAGGAGTGTGTTTTGAATCATTATTTGGACTGCGAGAAGATGGGGCAGGATCGAAAAAGCAGCGGAGATGACTGGAGGTAGTGTTTCTCGAAGGTGATCGTCTGCATCTTTGAATTCCTGTCCATAATATTAGCAAATGCATTCACAGCGTACAAACCACTAGGAAAGCAATTGTGCGACCCTTGATAAGCAGCCACTGCCGTGCTTATGGGCCCGCAGGAACATGCTCCGTGCGATTCGGAAACCAAAAGCTATGGGAGGAACTTACCACTCCTGCTCTGGCCTGGTCTTGTTCCGCCTTGGCGAGAGCTGCATTCTCCTTATCTGTTCTCCTCATTTTCGTGGAAGCTTTGTTGACTTTATCTATGTAGCGTTCCCAATCTAGCCTCTTATTCTCTCGTTTCTTGATCGTTTTTCGAATCGGTTGTAGGAAGTCCTTGGCTTCAATCGCCGGTTTCGTGACTCTAGAATCCATCATCATGACTTCCTCTAAAAGATCTGTCTTCAGCTCCTCGAATGTTTCTTGCAGTTTGATCGTTCGCTCCATCTGCTTTCGGGGAGTAATTGCTGGGTTGTCTCTGTGGGCATCGCTGGTACCGACGATAGGTTCGTAAAGCTCTCTGAAACTCTGGGTCGTGTTCAATTGCGAACTCAGGATTGAAACCCAGGCATCCCTCCAAGCTTTCGAAGCTTCGATAATCTGCAGATTGGCGTTAGCAGAGCTCATGTAAACAACTCTCTCTCAGCTTGCGACTGCGCCGCGTTATTTAGGCAACCCACATTGGTGAGCATTTTGTTTGCATCTTCATAGTCATTCAGCAGGACCGACACTTTGGCAGCATCCCCAGGGCCCTTATTCCTAATCCTGCCAATCTGCCGGTGCATAGAATTCATTGTGTTTGTGGTACCGATTTATCGCCGGAAGTGTGATGAGTATTCGCTGGTAGATAATAATTGTCCCTCATAGGCAGCAGCTAGGTTGGAGGCTGGGGAACTACAAGAGAAGGTAATGATGGTAATGATGGTAATGATCGACTTTGCGGTATTTACAGGAGTGAGGACAGTTGTCAGTCAGTTCAATTATGTAACATTAACGTTAACACAGCCTCAGAAAAAAACAAAATTAAAGAAAGTTGGTCTGGCGTTGGGAAATTATTTCCTGTAATAATGGCCTTTTGGGAATTGTAGGATTTGGGATGGGGAATGCGCCGCAGCAACAAAAGATGCGACTTCATGGAACAGCATTCGCGGGGCGGGGTCTTACGGTCGAACCGAACCGACTCGATTGGACTTAACCTTTCGGGGGGGTTCGGGCGGACTACTTCACAACACTAGCAAATGGAATACGGATCGTATGTTTCGCACCACATTCTATTCTATTCTAAAATTCTGAAACTCCAACATAACTATAAACCCCAAATACAAATTCAACCCCGAACATAAAATCCAGATACCTAAAAAAGGAATGACAAATCTAATCAACGCAAACTCGATCTAATGAACACCAACTCAAAATATCAAATCCCCAACTCAAAACACCAGAACGCCAATAGCCGGAATACTGAGAGTAGAGGCCGGAGTATAACCGAATAGCAAGGCATATACGCATCTCTTCGTGCTATTCCCTATACAAATCCACTCGGAGAACTCGCAGTCTCCATATTCAAGCAGAAATTGACCACCTCTCACGGCTTTTTGGAGGGAGAGCGGCTTCTGGGGCTCCCCTTTTTGCGCTCCCCTTTGCGCTCCCCTTTGTGCTCCTCTCCGGGTTTTCTGCTCCTCCTCTCTGATTGAGTACCGCTTGACTCCCCCCCCCCCAGGTTTTTGAGTAGGGGCTTTTGCCTCCCCCTTCTGTTATTGAGTACCGCTTGCCTCTTTTCTGGCACTACGCGACCCTTTCGATTTCTTGTCTTCTACGCTAAGGTCGGCCACGGCTTCCACAAGTTCTCCGCTGTCAATCAATTCCTGTCGGCGTGTAAGTCCGGCAATCCCTTCCTCATGACCAGGCCTATAGGCCTTCAAATTCTTTAATGCTTGTTTCAGGGAATCAGCACGCTCTCTGTGGCCCGCCGCGGATTTCTTCTCTTCTGTGCCTGGAAAACTCTCAAGCATGTCGGGACGCAAATCCAACGCGCTGGTGAAGTTTATTAGCAGACAGTTATCTTGATATAAAGTAACGGACACTGATGCAATCATCATAAGGTCAGGGAGGGCACACTTACTATTGCGTCATTGCGATAGCCGCATCCAACAGCCGTAATGCCTCTTTATGGTACACTATGATTCCAGGAGGGGTACTTTGGTATTTACGGTGAACTACCGGCAGTTTCTCTTTATTTTGTGTCCTTTGCTGTGCCATGGTGGCTGCCCCTGGGTCTTCAGTACGGTGTTTAGTGTACACATTGTTGAGCCTCTTGGCCTCGTCATCGGCTTCTTTATAATTTAAGACTTTCTGCTGCATTGGACTATCCTTGGGGATGCCATCTTTAACCCCATCACGGAAAGTATCGTTGACCTCTTTGAATTTGTCAGTACGAGTAAAGGGACGAGCACCTGAATTACGAGGACTTTCACTCACTTGCTGGGTCTGCAGGAGCAGTAGACGTGCTGCTCCTGCCTGCATAATTTCCGTGTTGTATGAGTGGTTGGACAATACCGCCTGTGGCTTGCTTCCTGGTTGAACTCTGTTCATTCGTCGGCGGATGCGTATTAGAACCATATATCCCAGTGTTGGTACCCGAATAACGCGTATCATCACTGGCGGTAGTAGCACCACTCTGTCTCGATCCTCCAGTAGTCACTCTAGTAGCTTTATTACTACCACTTCCCTGGCTGTTCTGGCTCCTCGGGCTGGGCCGTCGAGCAAGCAAGTGCCAAGTAGAAGGTCATATTGGAGGGACAAAAGGTGACCTTAGCTCTGAAGCGCAGCAAAAACAGAAACAGCGCATCACAAGCTCATCAAGTAGTTATGCCAGTCTCTTTTCGTCACGAACCATCACTGGATGACGCGAAAAGTATTGAACATTGGCAAGTTTCCGTGCCAGCGAGGAAAATATTTGAGAAGCTATCTCCTTGAGAAAGCTTCAACTGGCAACAAATTGAGGACTAACGCGTCTCGGACGCAAAAATTCACTATCTGCGACCTGCTCGGGTAATCCTCTTCGGGATGACAGTTTGAAGTTTGAAGGCTGGCCCTAGCTGGGCCGTATAGGATAATTTTCAACATAGAACAGGATGGAAGAGCCTGTTCAGTGTCCGCGTTCTCCACATCGCGGATATTAGCCGCAAGTACTATATGCGTGTATACGCCCTAAGGTTAAAGCGATGTTTGCTCGTGTCATAGGATTAATTCGGCTGGATTGTGGGTGGCCTCATGCTAACTGATATGAAACGTCCTATGGACCAATCGAAGCATTATATAAGTAAATCGGATGTTCCTATAAGCTTGAAAAAGGTTAGACAAGCTTAAAGAAGGTTGGTCTGTACGTTATACAGCCATTCGCGGGGGCCAGGAGTCTAATAAGCCCCTATTAGCTCATCGGAGAATGTGAATAGTAAGGTCAGTTGGATGTATACTGTACGTACGTGTTTCCTAACTAGAGCAAAAAGTTAGGTAAGCCCAACATGCTCAGATGCCAGCGCGCGCTTAATAATACTGTATCATTCACTAGTTCGCTTACGTCTGGGTTTACAACTGAGATCCAGAAGCGAACGCTAAGGCCATAATCCTTTGGCTCACCCAAGATCACAATTCTGCTTTTTTCCAACCATAATGATCATACAACATGGAAGAACCAAAAATTAGGTTTGAGTTACTTCCCGTTGAAGCGATACAAGCTATCCAATGTTTCATCGACAACGTCCCTGATCTAGCGTCCATCATTCTCACGTGCAAAGCCATATACAACGCTTTTGTTTCGGCAGACCAACTCATTCTTAAGCAAGTCCTCACTAATGAGATCGGCTCTGAGGTACTACCTGAAGCGCTTTTGACGGCTCTCATTTCACGCCAGGCACCCTTCAGCAATTATTCCGTCGATGAACATGGTAATTTTTTTTTTTTGAGAATGGACGGAATATCGAGCTCAAAGCCCATCCCAACTTGAGGATTCGTGATGGGCTATTCCTGAGCAAACTCCATTCTCATGTTATTTATTTCACTAACGACTTCATATCGAAAGCCTTTGAATCTCCAATTTTCACAAGAGACATCTCAGTTGCCACAGAGCAACTTCCAGTCTCAGACAAGGAAAAATGGAGGATTCAACGAACTTTCTATCGCTTTCAAATGTATTGTTGTATAGTCAAGGTTGAAGAAAAGAAACTCCTCTTTCCCTTCGATTTAGAATCGGGTCAAAATAGAATATATTTTAGCTATTTCTCAGTCTGGGAGAACGAACAGTTAGCCTGCGTCCACGATTATATGTTTCGTATCGTTGGCCAAGGTATGATAGATCCTCATTTTTGTTCTTTTTCATGAAACCACTAATCCATTGAGGTAGGTTTCGATGAGCTTGTCGATCATGATATAGCATGGATCGAAGATTTCAGGTGGTACGCTTCTTTCGACAGCCCAGAAGAAATCGAAGCACGAATCGCTCGTGGTCTTTTCGCAGTCCGTGATATGGTGGAAGCAAAGAGTTACGAACAAATGCTCAAAGCTTACAAACGAAGCTACGAAAAGCCTTCGTTTTTTCTCCTTGATCATGGGCTTAGTAACTCCACACATGGTACCTTCCCGAAGTCGGAAGATCATGAGTATTGGCTTGAAGATTTTTCCGAGGAAGAGGATGATGCTTTTATCAAGAAACCCGTTTGGTGTGATGACGAGGACGAGGGGCCTGAACTTATATGGAGATGGGCACATAGTTGGTTTCACGGTGCTGATTTTGTTCTTTGCGAGCAGCATAGATTTGAGCGAGAATGGGGTTACGTGATGTGGGATTATGCTCGAATTCTGCAATTGCGTGTTATGGAGAACGAATGGACGAAAACACCTAATGATGTATATGTTAGTGGTAAAGGATCAGGACCACCAAAAGAATCTTTGGAAAGAAAGTGGAAGATCTATCGCGCTGGTGGTCGTGGATGGTGGAGTGCTGACGACGAGAGTAAAGTAGTTTGGCGCGGCGGTTGTGCGCCATGGGATAAACCTGTGGAGATACTGCCTGACAGATGGGAAAAGAAAGATCTGAGATCAATTGACGAGGCGAAGGATTTCATAAAGAAATTGAGACTGCAACTACCTTAGATGGGTTTCTCTCTTTCTATAGAAAACGAGGTTAGAAGCCACTTTCCTAGTGCCTTCACCACCTATTTCATCGGTTGGCCGTCACCATCCTCTCGACCAAGTTAGATGGCGTTCTACCTGGTATATCTAACCAGCAAGCGATAGATGTTGTACTCGGTGAAAAATAGGAGATTTCGGGAGCGATATATTTGCACGGCCCCGCTTGGATGTGCTTGAGGGCTAGATAGCACCTAAAATCAAAAAGTACAAAAGCTACTTTTCAGAAGTATTCATAAATTAGTAGAAATTCTCTCTGTATTTAATATTTGGGGCCCTCAATATCTGGACCCTTCAGATATCAAATACCTCGAAGTTAGAATCTTTTTGATAAAAATGAAGTTTTGGTATTTCACAACCAAGCGGGGACAGCTGCACTATCACAACCCAAGCTTTATTGCTTATCGCTTATCATCAGGTGATCGCGGGGGTTAGTCGCGTTTGACACCGCGTCGCGCTTTTTCGGTTGACCACTTCTTGGGCAATAATCTCGACAACTACCTGATCAGCAGAAGTCTAACAGCCAATACAATCTGTATCTGAAATGTGGCTCATATGATCTTCATAATAAAGATGCCGGCTCTTTCTTCCAGTATTCCCATGTCCATGGGTGTGCCCCAAGATCAAAACACCGCACCCGTCCTCGAATTTCGTTGTCTATGGACTGCCGATACCAAAAGAAAACAGAAGCGTTGGCAAGATGGACGACTCAAATACCACACCTTCAATCGGCGGGTTATGGTTTACGATGAAAGGTCGAATTTCGTGGGAGATACACATTGGCGGGAGAAAACGGAACTTAACGAAGGCGACGAGCTGGAATTGGAAAGAGGCGGCATCTTGGTCGAAGTTTCCGAGTACCTTGAGAAAAGGGAACAAGACCTTACCGACCTTATTGATAAGAGGGTTAAAGACAGAGAAGAGAGATTTGCTGCGAAACATGGAGATTCGTCACCCGCACGACCGGATGCTACCATTAGATCGCAGAGCATCGCGGCAGCTCATCTGAGACCCAAACCACTGAATGCGATTCTCGGCACTCCTACAGGTCATTACGGGAAAGCTCTGGTTCCTAATACATCACCTTTCGAACAACGGCAGGTGCTTAAAGTGGGCATGGCGGATGAAAATGAAAGTCCACGACCCGCGAAAAGGAGGAAAGCCAACGAACCTGCACCAAGTAAAAGTGGTTTTGCACAAAATCTTATGGGTGCCACCCTATCGTTTACCCAGAGACCTTCGAGTACTGGCGCCATCCGACACGAGCCCTTGAAACTCAAATCTATTCAGCGACCAGACGACAACAATAATGGACAAAGGACGGGAATTGAGACAGAAGGATCGTTGACAAGGAGACAAGAATCAACACTAGATACAGGACGTGAAACTCACGGAAAGAGTCGAGCAGAGGCAAGAAAAAGGGAATCAGCTCGGAGTGGTTTTGCGAGCAGTCTCACAGGCGCATCTTTATCACTCTCTACAACTGGGGTAAAGAATACAGCTACAACATCAGTTTCGCGACGAAACCCCCCTCAAACGATTGATCTCTCTATGGATACGTCTTCTGATGACGATGATCATGCTAGTATGCCTTCGGTGAAGCCAAAGCCTGTGAAAGCATCTAAATCCCGGAAAACTACTCAAAAGTTGAAGGAGCCTCGTATGAAGCCTCCTACAGCCACGTTTCGCTCATCCTCTCCGACAGCTGAGGTTGCGACTGAAAGTAGACCTTTGCTTAGAGAGCCAGCAAGTACCCATTCCATTCAGCAGCAAAAAGCAGAAAAGCCTCATTCTTCTTTGCGCATCAGGTCGCGGCCACGAAGTAAAAAGATGATGTTCATGGAACAACCTGGCACGCGATCGCCTCCGTCATCGAGGCGGGCAGAGTCTTTTACTTCAATGGCTTCTAAAGATTCATCAAATGCCAACGCCAGCTTCTCAGGTGAATCGAGGAGGGGACCAACTACAAAAAAAGACACTCATAAGTCACCGGAGCTTCCAGAGCACTGTGACGAAGAGCTGCCTGAATTTTCCGATTTCGAGCTTAATTATCAGACTAATGAGGCGGATCTACCCTCTAATCGACCAGCAAACGTCCAATCCTTTTCATCACATAACGCAAAGACGAAAACGATGCTTCACAGGCGCCGTAGTACATCTCCGGATCCGCAGGCTGAGATCAGCGGTAAAGTATCTGAGCAGCAAGTAGCCGGGAAAAGAAGCTCGGAGCATCTGCTAGAAGCAACTGATTCCAGAGTTATCGAAAAAGATAATAAGAACGCGGGAGATGCAATTAGTTTCTCATCTCGAGTTCTTTGTTCAGAAAGAGATATTCCCGAAGATCTCGCCGGTAATGCAGGAGTAGAAGTTGGTGAACCCGATGCTATAGAGATATCAGGAATGGCAGCGCAGCCTACTGCAGCGACAACGAGACAGACTGAGCAACCTTCTGCAGATATATCTATCAATACTATCGAAGGACTAATTGATGAGGCCTCGCATGAATTAGGACCGCAAGATAAGGGCATGTGTCATCAACAAGTGAACGGGGGTAGAGGGGACGGCGCTACAAAGTCGAATCATAGGACGACAAGGATTGGGTCAGCAACAGTGTTATCCAAAGCTACGGGCAGTCTCGACCGCTCGAAAATTGCTCGCAACGACCGCCCTCTACTTCTTGGAACACAAAATGGCTCCAATTTTCTTGCGACGGGTCGATTCATGGCGAAGCTTATGCCTGCAGCAGTAGAAAATGACCGGGTTCCTGTTGCGAAGAAGCCAAGCTTAATCAATCACCACGGTAGGGCGACGTCACCTCCAGTCAAGCTTTCCCCTGATACTGTGGAGTCAATTGCATCCGTTCCACTTATCCCAGAAAGCGATCAGACGGGGCGCGGTTTTGTTTCAGTCAACCAAATGTCAAAAGTCCCCAATCTAGGTGGTCTGGCGCAGGCCGCCGGTGTCACAGGACAGGACCCATCAAGGCCGAGACTAATCAACCCCGCAACTCGTGGAATGTCAATCTCGAATACAGCAAAAAAGACTTTACCAGCCTTGGCCACAGGAGCGAACATTATGGCTCCACTGCCCGTCGGAACAATTAGCAGGGGCGCCGTAAATAATTCCAATGTAGTAGGAAATCCGAATGCAGAAGAGAAAGGTCCCTGGAGTCGAGAGTCATTCGACTTGTTTGGGTCTTGGAGGCCTCCAGCACAATTGGAGGAGGGAGGTTCAGCCGCCCTTCTTACTGTTTAGAAGCCCCACAACGAAGGGGAATTGGGGTGGCTCTAGTACCCATGGATGCTCCTCTATTGATACAGAACACGAATATGCAGCTTCTATCTCACTCGTCATTCTGCACTTTGCGAAAAGGGCGAGGCTTACAATTGGGGAGGCCGAGGTTGTTTAAATTGGACGCGGAAGCCCTCTTCGCAAAGTACGTCCTCGTATCGCTCCTCACGTAGGGCACTAAGGTGCTCACTCGGCGGGCGCTGATACTGTTAATACGTTTCAAATAGGGGAGAAACTTGAATCTTTTACTGCTTCGCCACACAGCTCATCATCGCTTTTTAATTTCCTTTTGCCACTTCATCGGCATGCAACCAACGATACCGTCATGTGCGCCCTATTCTACATTTGTTGACAGAACCTTTTAGCATGATGTTGGGTCCACCAGCTAGACAGTACGAGCATGGCTTGCCCAAATGCCCAAACACCCGTACAAGTAAAAGTTCCTTTGCGAACATTAGAGTATAGTATGTACGCATGACACAGAATGCAACCGGACATCCACATCCGCATACTTCATACAGTTGTTAGCTATTACCTGCCTGCCCTGTTACCTGTTACTTGATCTGTGCTTCGTCCGAGGTCAATCGTCCATTTACTGGGTAACAGCCCGAGCAGCCCACCTCCCCACGCAGGGTATCCACCAGCCACATAGTTCGAGAATCGGCTCCTGTCCTCTTATCGCGTCGCGAAGCAGACAAATCCAATTTATCATCTGCACCGCCACAGATTCCTTCACTGTTTGCGTCGTAGGTCCGTCACAAAACATCAGGATCCTCAAAATCATCATTGAATTGATTTGTACCAATCTCATGACATTCAACTACTCGATATGTATGCTTGGCTACTCGACTGATTGTTATTTGCACCACTTACACCGATAAATCCTGGCGCACCACGTATGGTTCGTTTAAATAGGTTGAGGGCGGGATTGGGCAACCATCTGCCTCACCGAGAGCCTCCTCTTATGGGTATATGGTCAAAAGTCCCCCTCGGCCTGCTTTTGCTGTTCCCATACATATAAGGCCAAGTACATTTCGCTTTCGCATTTCTCTCTCGTCTTGTCCCTTTCTTATCCAGTACCCTTCGGCCCTGGCACATTGGAGCATTAGCATCAACTTCTATCTCTTGTTCTGTTCTAAGTCCTTCCTGTTCTCCTCTAGGCTCCAGCCTCGACCGTACTGTACTTCACTTTCAACCATACGGCCTCCTAACAATCAAGAACAATCTTCACTCGCAATTAGGCCGCCATGAATCGACCTCCACCTGCGACCTTTCTGCGACCACCTACTCCAACACGCGGGGTACGACCCCGAGCGCGACCTCATCAGAGGTCTTCGTCTTCGGGCATGACTTATCCTGCCCGCCCTTCCTTATCACTCACAACGCCCACTACATCGGAACAGTCCCTTGAAAATGGGAGAAAGCCTATACCTCCTAGCAAAGTACAGAAGGCTGCGGACCTATACAAAGATTTCCGAATGAAAGAAGGATTGGCACAACGATCGCCCGACACCAGTGCCATATCGCCAGCTGCCAGCAGCACAGGTTCTTACCTACAAGCCTGGCTCAAACCACCCTCTAGTCCATCGCAGTCCTCCAGAGGGCAAACCCTACACAGCTTCAACGATGCATTGACAGACATCTCGTCGGTCATGTCGTTCGAGAGTCAATCATCCCGAAGACCAAGGCGCAAGAACGAATCCATATCATATAGTGGGCAAGCGGTACCCCAGCGTGTTCGAAAGAAGTTCGACCCTGTTAGCAAAGCGAAGACTGCCTTGGTTAGATATTTAGGAGCATGTCCAGTCTGCAAGACTAAAGGCATCTCAGTAAGTTTATTGCTATAACAAGGGAATCTGCTCTAACCTCCGTCTCTCTAGTGCTCTTTGGATCACCACGACATTGAAAGTTTAGAGCGTGTCCTTGACCCGAAGCTCGAAGACCAGCAGGGAATATCCCTCTATGGCCTGGATGATTATACAAGAGATGTCGCATCAGGACAATCAACACCAGTGAACGCAAAAACACTTACTAACGATGCTCTCATGGGTATTGGTTTTAGCTTCACTGACACTGAGCGGCCTTCTGAGTTGAGTTTGTCACCGACTACGGGTGATCCGTTATCGGATATTGCTGGTCCGACCCAACCTATACATGATCAGTTAAGATCTCGGCCCGCAGATCAAAGAAGCGAGGTCGAAGATAATTACTCTTCGTTTCAACAGGGCAATCAGTTTCCCATTGGATCTTGGCATAACGGCTCATGGAATTGTTCTTTCTTTGGCGGCTCTTGCGCGGAGAGATTCTCAGACGACGAGGATTTGCAACTTCACTTCGAGAATAAGCATTTCCCTTATATCAGGATCAACCCTTACTATCGAAACATTTGCACCAACTGCTTTTACGTGAACAACGATTATCGGGCCACTTGCGTATTCTGCCTCCATGAAGTCAGAGTAAACGTCTGCGGTAACTTTATACGGATTCCGTCATATCCACCAGAACCTCCAAACAGACAGCCTTCTCCACTTCACAGGCCCGACGACACTTCTGTAATGTATGAAGATTTCAATCTATATGTGGACCTCGAGTCTGATCTAGGGACAAATACGAACAATAGTCAATACAACGCGGATGAGATGAATGGCGATATGTATGATGACGGCGGTGCAGGCATGTACCCAAGCACCGGTACTGGAACCTCTAATCCATATGCCTATGACTCCACCCAGCCTGGAGGAGATCGTTATAGAGAATACTCATCTATTATCTCCTGGAGAGCAAAGCGTTTAGCTAATGCGCCCTATTCAGCTCGTTGTGTCGAGCTCAAGCAGAACCTTTATCGTCAAAAACTCCTAGCTGTGACTTCTATCTTGCTCTTGTTGATAGCATTTGGTCTTTGGACATACGATTCATTGTGCTTCATCTTCTGGTCTTTCGCTGAACACCTTATGCCGAGTATACCAGCGCTGGGTTTCATTGGCATGGTGTTATCTTTCCTGGTGTCTTGGTCTGCGAAGTACCTGAAACTTCACAGAACGAAGAGGCACAAACCAGTGAGTTACACGTCACCAAACTTGTCGGTAGTGGTGCTAACATGTTTTAGCCTCAGTGTCCTCTCCATAGCGTTACAACTTTTCCGGCCCATTACGGACAAATCATGCCCCGCCTCCTCCATGCATGCTAGTCCACCATCATGGAGATATGACATCAATCATCCATTCCCACACTTTCTTCACGCCGCTGTCTTCAACGTCCTACACGAATCTCAGCTCAAAATATCTCTTCCTTCGACCTCGACCTGCTCAAATCTTAACGAATTCCGTTTCTCAATTGGCGTTGGATATTAGTTCTTCTCCGATCTTGCTTTTGTTCTGGATCAATATGTAGCACGCTCCCATCACTTCTCACTTCCATTTTTGCATTTCTAGGAGAACAAAAGGGCATAGAAAGGGATCATTAGGGTTGTGTTTGTTATGACTTTCTTCCGCGAGGAGTAAAGAGGAGGACAGGACTCGTTTGTTTTTACCGCGGAATACAGTACAGACACAGCATCATAGTGAGATGAGATATATTCATCTCACTCATCATATACCTAGTACAGAATCAAATCCAGTACCAGCTTTCAATATCTTGTGTCACACTGCTTGGAAATCAAAAACCATTATTATCGCCCGCTCAGTGTAGCATGTAATGCATGAGCAGTCATTGTTTCTTCGATGATTAGTTTTTTGACAAACAATGTGGAAGCGGTGAGGTCGGGGTGTGCAGACTAATAGAGGGGTTGTTGACTGGCGGGGCTTACAAATCGGCGAACTTGGTGATGGATGGGCCGCCGGCCGGTGGAAACTTTTTTCAGCCGCTTGTTTGACGGGGGTTGATTTGTAAGATTTCGGGCCCGATGTAACGCGAAGATGTGGAGATTCAGGAGAAGGGTATGGAATTGTGGAAGAGTGGATTTTATTGTACTGTAGTGAGCGAGTCGGCTTCGAGGAAAAGTGTAAACAGCGCAGCGGGGGAAGGAACGAACGGGGAGGCCCGCTGTAAGTGTCAGGTCAGTGCGGGGCCTTTTTTGGATAACTTAAGAAGGGGACTTTCTTCTAAGAGCTTCTTTCTACTTCACTTCACTTTCAACTCAGTTCAAACTTCTTCTTTCTACATATACTTGACTTGACTCGTCCTATTCCTGGCAGAAAGTTATCTTTCATTCATCACTCAATCAATCAACCAATAAAGCCCACCATCATGTCTCTCTCGCTTTACGCCGTCACGATTCCTTCTTTCATCAAGAATTTGAAGGTTTTGTCCCGTAAGTAGGATTTCTATTGCTTTGTTTATATCTATGTGTATCTGGGGAGATGTGCTGGGTGTTTCGATGGTGGCTTTCTTCCTGGCATTCCTTTCTCTGGAGGCTTGCTGTCCTTTCTGGGTGAAAGAGGGAAGTCCCCTATGTGGGGTATGGTGGAGTTTGAACAGTTGGGGCTCCATATATACATGTGATGAGCAGGTCCTGGTTCTGTGATTGAGAAGTGAGAGGAGAAGATGGGGTGGATGGGTGTGTTGGTTATGACGGCTTATTCACTTGTCCCTTGCATCTCGTCTCAGCGTACCTTACTATCATCTCTCTGTCCTGTTTCCACTCTTCCACTTTCACACCACCGTTATACTCTCCAAGTTTCCCACCCACTGTCCTCTTATCATACCTACCCCTTGATTTCCCTTCTGAACTCCCTCTCCTCCATACCCTCTATTCCCCCTCAACCCCTCAACCTCCCAACCCCAACTAACCTCCCTCCCCTCCACCAGACCTCCTCAACAAAGGCCTCAACCACGTCTCCAACGATGAATCCAAACTCATCAACGCGCGCCTCATCGACGACATGGGCGACCTCATCTACCAAGTCCAGCGTTTGAGCGACACAGCCAAGGGTGTAGCTGTTCGTGTCGGGGGAGCGGAAAATGTGGTGTTGACGGATGATGAGAAGGATGTGAGTTGTTTCTTTCTTTTTTGTGTGCTTCGGGGGATGATGTTGGTGGTATTGGGGTTGTGTAGATGGGGGTGCTCTAGAGAAGAGGGCGACGAGGATATTGAGTGATATCTGAGTCTCTTGAAAGGACTGTGTAAGGAAGGCTTGTTTCAATGGCGGGTTGGAGTCGATGTTGTCAGTTGAGATCTACTATGATGTTGAATGTTTCCTTCCCTTCCTTCATATTTCCCCCAGCACAGCCTTCTATGCCACCAACGCCTATTTCCTTCCTCCACCAATCCCCCACCAACCCCATATCAAATTCCTCATTAACCCCACCCAGTTCCCCGCCCTCCAAACCCGCATCGAAAAAACCATCTCCATCCTCGAAGCCCTCGCCCCCACTAGCATGGACAACAAAGAAGAAAGCGAAGTCGTCCTAAAAACATCATCCGGCGAGAGGAAATTCACCGGTCGGGACTACATTCTCGGATTCGCCATCCCAAACTTCTATTTCCACTTCGTGACTGCGTATGCCATCTTGAGAAAGGAGGGTGTGCCTGTTGGAAAGGGAGACTATTTGGGTACGACGTTGCAGGCGAAGTAGAGTGGTTGAGTGGGGTGGATTAGTTGGAGTGAGGTGAATTGCTTGGAGGGGAGGCGGTAAGATGGAGGAATTAGCAGAAGAAGAAAAGTCATTTTGATTGTGCTTGTGAGATTAACAATTAGATATTTCCAACAACCCCCAACACAGTTCCCCATGTGCAAAGAGACTCCTGAGAAACCCCCTTTTGCCGTAATGGTACAATTTAACCTTAATCGGTTCACTGCTCCACACTTCGCCTTTTCCAACTACCTTCCCAATAACATCTTAGATGATAAGCCTACCCCCCTTACCAACCCATCATATTACTCCTCCCCTGCACATCAAAAATCTCATTCCTCCACCCCCTCACCGCCTCATCCTCCACCACCTCTCCCGCCCTCCTGCCCTCCTCCTCCCAAACCTTCACCACACTCCCCGGCGCATACACCCCTCTAAAGACATTCCCCTTCTTCTTCGCGCCCCCCTGAACACCCAGCCCCACATACAGATCCGGATCATCAGGCGGCGTCAACCGCGTGATGACGGCGCGCACAAACGTCATGATGTCGTCTGGGGACGAAATCCGTGTTGCGCGCAGGCGCTCCCGCGCGAAGAGGAGCTCGCGGTTGGCGGCGTGGAAGAATTCGCTGATGCTGGTGGAGAGTTGGTATTCGAGCGTTTTGCGGAGGACGGGGCGGAGGAGGGGTTTGAGAAGCCTAGAGAAGGGAGGGAGAAGTTAGTATTTTGTGTCTTGGGGGAGGGGGAGGGGGAAAGGGTGCTGATTTAGGAGGATAAGGGGGGGACGTACCAGGCTAAGCAGGCGAATTTAGATTGCCGGAGGTTGTAAGACAGTTTATGGATCTTGACGCGGGTATCTTTCAATGTAAGGATCTTCTCAAGTTGGTTATGGCCGATTTCGACATCGAATTCAATGTCGATTCCTCGTTCATCGAGCTGCGAAATTGTTAGTTATGAATAAAATGAATAAACATAGGGCGAAGTATTGAGGTTGTCATGTCATACCTCAAACGAAGCAATTCCCTGATCAGCAAGCCAGAATAGACCTTTGTGTGCTCTTAACCAAAATCCAACTTCATCTGCTCGGATGGAAAGTCCTTGGACTTTAACTGTTACCATGGAAGTTACTTTCGAGAAGGTACGGAATCGAGCTTTGTGGATGGATAAGTCGTTGTATGTTTCGATCTTTAATCTGTATGGGAGGAAGCTAGTGTGATTGATCGTTCGGCCTGGTTCGAGAATGAGATTCTCCAATAGAAGGTCAATTTCTGGGACAGATATTTCGAGACGTGGAATAGGAATGTATTGGATGGCCGAAATGAAAAGTGGTATTAAGACCGTAGAGACGTCGGTGAAAAGCTCCGTGTTGGATTGTTTGTTGAGAGGATTTAGGACTGTCCAGATCTTGAAGCTAGTATCGAGAAGCTTAGAAATATCCTCATCGTTGAATACTGAATCTAGGGTAATTCGCGCTTGTCTGAGGAGATCGTCGATATCCTTTCGAAGTGGAGATTCTGTTCCGACCTTTTCGGATTTCTCCTTCAATTCTCCAATTTTGTCGGTTGCAGCATCGAAGAAGTTGGGGTCGGTGAGCATTTCTTGGATAGACTTTGCCAATTCTCCCATGAGGTTTTCGAATTCGGGGTCTTTTTGAGAATGTCCCAAAACTTTGTTGAAGGATTCTTCGAGTTTCTTCCAAGCACTCTTGTCACCAAAAGAGCTGATCAAAGACCAACCGTTCTTTACAGCACGATCCAGTTCCTCGTTGGTTTCGACATCGTCAGTGACGGTGTTGATGGTTTTATCCACAGCGCGAGAATAAACTTTGGCGTATCGTTGGATGAGCAGGCCAATAGTGTTAACTGAGTCAGAGTAATCATTTCGTTTGTTCAGCTTCATGACGGCTTGCTTTAGACGACGCTTAAGGGTTTCTTTTTGCTCGCCAGTGATGTTTTCCTTCAGACTTGCACCAGCCTCCTGGCCTGTCTTCTTTAACCCATTGGTGACAACTTTAGCAACATCGCTGACTTCGGCTTGAAGATCCTCTACAGGGATGGGTTCACTCCTTTCATGGCCTGGGTTCTTCATTGCTTGATTCTCCGATGTAGATGGCTCGATTTCCTTGGCAGCATCTTCAGCTACTGCTGAGACTGTCTTCGCAGTATCGGCAAAGACTTGTCTGCCAATGGTGTTGAGATCCGAAAGAAATATACGGAAATCGGAATTGGTCAACAGCAGGCTTCCAACGGTCTTGATGCTGGCGTACGCTATCACGTGTCAATTAACTGAACATGACTGTTTCTGATGGGACTACTTACTAGCTGATGCATCGGCCTTGGCTCTTGTTGCAGTTGCTCGTTCAACAATATCGGTGGCATTGACGGAGATCCTGGAGTGTATCAAGAACCAGATGAAGTCCTGAATCTGGTCTCCATCATTCTTGTGCCTCAACAACTCAATGAAGTCAGTCAGCCACTGCTTCGAGAATTTGATGAGCTTCCTCCCGCTATCCGTCAACTCTGGATTTTCTGGATTCAACACATCAGATGCTAGCAATGTTCTCAGATTGACAATAGCTTGGTCCGTCGATGGCATATATCCCTTCGATAGAGCTTTAAGCATCTGATATGTGTGCAATTTCTGATGGACCGTTCTCTGGAGCGAAGTATCATCCTCATATTGAGGGAGCAATGGCTGCGTGTCGCCACGGCCTGACTTTCTCGATCCAAAACAAGACGACATCTTGACGGTAGTAAGAAATTGGCGGTGCGTTGTTGAGAAAAGGTATGAGGACGAAGAGAGAAGGCAGAAGGCAGCAGGCAGCAGGTAGAAGTAAAGAATAAAGACGGGATTCTGTAAATTCGATGACGAGGGTCAAGCTGCAAAGACGATCAACCCCACACCTAGAGCGATCTCCCAATAAAGTTTGTCTGTATCAAGGACGCCTCCGGGGATTAATATGACGGTAAACCGACGCGTATGGCTGTACCAATTGAAGATAGCTTTAGTAGTTCGAGGCCAGCCACCGTTCTTATTGGTACGATTGGATCTGAATTGTGTGGCCAGTCGATGTTAGATCAAAACATGCGACAATTGCGAATAAATGAGTCAAATGTGGTGTCAGGATGGAGCATTTCCTTGTTTTTCTGCACTTTGACAGAATTGACAATGCTTATCACACCAACACCAACACGGAGGAAGCTCATCTTTCTTTCTAAAACATGCAACGTCATTGACGCCCCAGGGGCCCGGCATGGCCTTACGTTATTCCGGTCAAAGCACGTGCTGATAAGATAAGGACTTTACAATTCGTCATGACGAGGTGCAGGCTGCGAACATCTAGCAGCAGCATCCGCTTCAAAATATTTTGCGCATATCCGGATTCACGATCTGCAGATCTCCTCCAACGTCCAACGGTCTAGCAGGGGGGTATATTAAGCTTCTGATAGTATTTACTTAAACGTTCAGGTGTAGAAGAGCTTCCGATTGATGGTTTTGATTTGCGACGCAACTATTGCACCCCACTCAGCCTTCGCTGAACGATAACATGGAACAACGAAAGGAGGAAATCACTAGGAGACCCTTATATGGTATGACTACCACGCTACAGACTCAGATCCTCGCAGCTTACATGTCCCAGTCTATGATCTTCCTCAAGACATCTTGACGACTTTGACACTCAAAGACGTTACGAGTGAGGGGCAGCAACAGGACGAGAATGTGGCTCCAACAACAGCCACCGAGCGAGTCGCGCAGCCCAAAACAGATGAAGCTGTGGGCTCGAAGGCATGTTCTCTCTGCGGAGTAACCTTCTTCACCGTCGAGGACCAAAAAAGTCATGTCAGGTCGGACTTCCACAACTACAACCTAAAACAAAAGATCAGAGGGGCAATGCCTGTGTCGGAAGCAGAATTCGAGAAGCTAGTTGGAGGTTCGTGGTTGCGCAAGAATCTGGGACGATCGTAACTGACTCTATTTAGATCTTGACGAGAGTCTTTCTGGCTCCGATTCCGAGGATTCCGAGGATGAGGATGAGGGTGGTCGCAAGGAGACTACACTGAGCTCATTGCTAAAGAAGCAGGCTGCCATATCATCGAACAGCAATGAGGATGAAGATGATATTGGATCGCGGAAACAAAAGAGGGGGTCGGGGAAACCTCCCCTGATATGGTTTACGACTCCTACTTTACCGAAGAATACCTATCTAGGAGTATATCGGGCAATTTTCACGAATGAAGAACAAGAGAACGAGGGGTCACTACATGAAATCATACAAAAGAAACAACTCACACCCAAGCCACAAATCAAGATACCAGTCGACTCTAACACCGGTATTCCCTTACCAGACGCATACAAAGAACCACATATCTTCATGTGCATGATTGGAGGCGGCCATTTCGCCGCCATGATCGTCTCCCTCACCCCCAAACAAACCAAAAACTCCTCCACCGGCCCCCTAACCAAAGAAGCCACCGTCCTCGCACACAAAACCTTCCACCGCTACACCACGCGTCGCAAGCAAGGAGGCGCGCAATCCGCCAACGACTCCGCCAAAGGCGCCGCCCACTCCGCCGGCTCCAGTCTCCGCCGCTACAACGAGCAGGCCCTCACCGACGAAGTGCGGCTCCTGCTACACGACTGGAAACCTATGATCGACAGCTCGACCCTCCTCTTCATCCGCGCCACCGGCACTACCAACCGCCGCACTCTCTTCGGCCCTTATGACAACCAGGTCCTCCGCCAGAACGACCCTCGTATCCGCGGCTTCCCGTTCAGCACCCGCCGCGCCACTCAAAACGAACTCATGCGCTCCTTCGTTGAACTCACGCGCGTCAAGATCCTCGAAATCGACGAAGCAGCGCTCGCTGAAGCTGCACGGCAATCTTCTCTCGCCAAAGCCGCCAAACAACAACCCACCCAACACCAACAATCCCAACAGTCATCCCAACCCCCCAAACTAACCGAAGAAGAAGAAACCGCCCTCCTCCACACCTCCCAAATCCAATCCCTCATCCGCCGCTCCAAACTCCCCGCCCTGCTGTCTTACCTCAAAAACAACTCCCTCCCCGCAGACTTCCGCTTCTTTCCCCCGGAATCGAATTACCACGCCCCGACCCTCTTGCACTTAGCCGCGAGTATGAATTCTGCGACGCTGGTGTACGGACTACTAAGTAAAGCGGGCGCGGATCCGAGGGTGAGGAATGGGGAGGGGAGGACGGCGTTTGAGGTTTGTGGGGAGAGGGGCGTGAGGGATGAGTTTAGGGTTTGGAGGAGGGAGGTGGAGTCTGAAGGAAAATGGGATGGGAAGTGGGAAGATACGAGGATTCCGGCGGGGATAACGAGAGCAGAAGCTATGAAGAGAGGAGAGAGGGAACTGGAAGAGGAGAAGAGGAAAGAGAGGGAGAGAGACAAAGCTGAAGATGAGAGGTTAGCGAGGGAAGAGGAAGAGGGGAAGGCGAGGCGGTTTGGGAAGGTGGCGGGCGGAGGGAAGGGTTTAGGGGCAGCAGGGGGATTGGGACTAGGGAAAGTGGGCAGTGCGCAGGAGAGGAGGGAGCAGGAGATGAGGGATATGAGTCCGGAGGTACGGATGAGGGTGGAGAGGGAGAGGAGGGCGAGGGCGGCGGAGGAGAGGATGAGGAGGTTGGGGGGGTCGTGATGCTTGTGCTGGTGATGGAAATGGAAATGGAGAAAGTAGAAAAGAGAGAGGAATAAAAAGCGAATATAACCATCATTCTTCCATTCTCTCGAATCATCATTATAATAACTAAGTAAGTAAGCAACCTATGTATGTACTGTACTCAACGTCTCTGGCTGTCTGTCTGTCTGGTTCTGTCCAAGTAATCAACATCATCGCGCGTCTATTCACCCATACAACCATGCATTCATCCATCCATGCACACACAATCAATGATCTCTCAATTTCTTCCGAGTGAGAATATCAAATCCATCACACAAACATCTGTCCCTTGGCCTATACCCGATTTGTCCCGGTAGTCCTGTCTGGTCCCGTCCCAGTAAAGTAATATAATCTCTGTCCCGGTTGCAGTTCCATCCATCCATCCATCCACCCACCCACCCATCATAAAACACCCAGTGTTCAGTCTTCCGCCCGCGCCCACCGCTAAGAAATGCAAATGCCCATACCGCCGAACAACACGAATTTGAACCTGACGTGACGTATATGACGCCTTTATACCAGCCATTAATTAACAAAAGGGAAGACGTAAAGTAAAGTAAAGTGTAACAAGACAGGCGGGAAAGAACAGGATGCAAAGCGCCATCTATCCAAGTCTGCATTAGCATGTACTGTATTACCAGCAGCAAGTAGTGACAATAGTATCCACAATCAACCAAACCACACCAGCACCAACGCATCTTCAGAATCTTGAACTTGAAGGACCAACAAAGTACAAAAGCCATATATGGGCAGACGGCGTAAACACCGTACGTACGTACTTCTCATCTCTAATTCGAATCGCTCGCTCGCTAACTCCATCTCGCAACAACCAGGGAAAATACACGCAAGTATACCACCAAACCTCCACACCATATCCACACCCATCCCACCCTACATATCCGTACTCCCCGGTAACCTCACAAACTTATGCCCATGATGCGCCAGCGGCGGCAAATGATTATGCGCCACGACCCTCGCCATGCCTCCCCCCTCCAAACACCTCGACTTCGAGACATCGACCAGTGTCTTCGGGCCCTCATAGCTATCCACCTGACAACACTCTACATTTTTCAACCAGCGATTCTTCGCAATCTCAGCTATTGTGGCGCGGCGCGCGGGGTCGGGGTTCAGCATGGTGAGGAGAATGCGTCGGAGTGCAGGGGGGTTGATGTGTTTGTCGAAGAAGGAGACGTGCGGGTAGTCGGTGTCGGTGATGGGGGTGGGGATGGGGCTGGTGATGTGCTTGCTGTTCCATTTTTCCCAGCCACGGACTAACTCGTCGTAGAGGGGGGAGGTGTTGGGTTTGGCTTCGGCCCAGAGACAGCCGTTGGCGGTCATGCAGAGCATGACGATGGCGGCGCCCCAGACGTCGAGGGGGCGGGGGTCGTATTCACCTGGGGTGTGTTAGCGTGGGATGTTTGGATGAGGGGACTGATTGTTTGGATGAGGGTTTGGATGAGGGTTTGGATGAGGGCTTGGATGAGGGCTTGGATGAGGGTTTTGAGTGAGTGAATGGATGGAATTACCTTTCTTTTCAATGACCTCCGGGGCTATATATGGAGGACTGCCGCAGATACCCGGTGCACAAAGTCTGACTTCTCCCATGTCTTTACCACACTTCCCACTTGCGGCTCGTAGGCCTGGATGGATACCCGCGAATACTTCTGATACACCGAAGTCGGTGATTTTGAGCTTGCTGTCTTTGGTGATTAATAGGTTCTCAAGCTTGACGTCGCGATGTGCGATGCCGTTACTATGAAGATAGCTTAAGCCTTGAATGAGTTGCTTGAATAAACATTGTCGATCCTTTGCGTGGTCCTCTTTATTAAGGTACTTCTGGTTAACAAGACCGAACAGGTCTCCCTGCTCGCAATACTCCATCACATGGTTCCACCGACCGTTATGTGTACAGAGTCGAAATGTCTCGACAATATTCGGATGGCGAGCACTTTGAGCGATGGAGAACTCTGATTTGACTTTCTTTTCGTAGTCTTCTTCCTTTTCTGTCGTGGACTTTCCACGGAATTCCTTCACTGCGTATATATCACTAGAGCAACCTTTTCGGACCATCAGTTTCACATGTGCTGTGGCACCTTTACCAATACTTTTGCCACGACGTCCTATCAGTTTGCTCTGCGGGGCATATTCCTCGTCCAGCTCCACAACGTCAACGGTAAAATCGTCCGGAAGGCTTACACTCAAACGTCTTGACTTGAGGCCAATACCGGTCTCAGCTGCCATGCCCCATATTTGTCGCGGTATTTCCTGGACTACGGGCTGTGGCGTATATATATTAGACGGATCCCAGTCCACGCTTGAAGAACGTTGCGGGGCCAGATTATTGTTCTCCGTCTCTGGTTGTGCAAAAGATATCTTGGGCCCATGTCTTTGCAATTTGTCTCTCAGACCCAGACCGGTCGACGATCTTTGCTTTTTCGTCATGTTTAAATTCTCTTTCGAAGCGCCTTTGAATGAAACGCTCTCTTGTGACCCGCGGTCAGAGGGGCATGCAGGGGACGGTGGTGTGTTCGAGCGAGATGTAAAGGGGGTGGTGGATGTTGACAATCGTCTAATCGACACACGACGATGCTCCCGACCTAACATAGGGTCTGAACCATTATTGTTGGTGAGTGTGGGGTGATCAAGTTCGATGAACGAATTTATGTTCAACTTCTCAACATGAGAGTTCGACCTTCTGAATAGTTTTGAAACTCGACCCTTCAAGCTCGATTCTTTGGATGGCAAGTTTGACCACGTTGCAAGTGGATTGGAGGATGGCGTTTCATCGGTTTTCGGAGATCTTAAGGTATATGGTTGGTTTTTCTTGCCAGTAGATGCAGGAGTAGCAACAGTATTAATGATTAAAGGTGCTTCGGGCGGAATCGGCGTTTGTGGGTACGTGTGACTGATGTCGTGAGGAATCTCGTCACCCGATATTACATGTGCATGTTGATGAGGATGTTGAACGTCTGTGGGGGTTATCGGCTCATTGGCAGCTTCGCTGCTAGTTTCGTCCTCATCCTCTTCAGGAATGGGACCTACTTGACGGGAATCCGGTGAAGAAGGACGACTCGAATCTGCAGAAGTAGATCCAAGATCGGTAACTTGGGTACTGTGTAGGGAATTTGAGGTGGGTTGAGGGGTAGAAGCTAATGTATGTTGAGAGAGTGGTAAAGTAGTTGTCGCCATGATTTCTTAGTTAGTCAGTTGCCAGCAAGGTTTCAGTCCAGGTTTCCAAATCCAGCCACAGGAAAGTGCGAGTCTGCAAGAAGTGTGAAGTTATTGCTCCTTCAAGTGAAATTTGGGAACAGCTGAGTTCGTGAAGAGAAGGGTCCTCGTGTGACAGTCTGATTTAGTTCCCGTCAACGGCGGGTAACGTCTGCAGGACAAGATAGCTGAGCTTATGAAGTTTAGTTACTGTAGTCCTTGCGTAGGGTAGAAACGTCCAGTCCTGATCCAATTGTATTGTACGATAGATTGTGGGGGTTTTGAATGGCTGGGCGATTCTTCTCCACCATGCGCCTCGTCAACAAGGGTAGGCTTATGTGTGACTATAAGGAGAGTGGTATGCAAATATTGATTTGAAGTTGGCTGAAATAACGAAAGTTGCGCTCGACGATGAAGATGAAGTAGATTGGAAAACGGAAGAAAATGAGAAAGCCACCCTGGGAAACCGGCGAAACTTAAGAAGAAGTTCAAGTAATTGGCGGGCTCGGCGAATGCAAAGATGCGAGAAGATCTGGATCCTGCTTGGACGACCGTTTGTAGCATGAAAAGACTTTCTTCCCGGCACTGCACCGAAGGCTTGGTAGAAGGATTGATAGAAGAGGAAGATGTTGGGGTGGGCACCAAAATTAAAAGTCGGTGCAGAATCGCGCCAATTGAAGGGTGCGATACTTTACAAACCTTCAGATGCCGGGAGGTCTTTTTTATCAAAATGCGGAGGAGTGTGGAGGATACAGAAAGACGACGGCGAATGAGGAGTGAGGGAATTACGAGTAGAATGTTGTCAAACGTCAAACCTTGGTGGCAAGCATAAGGCAACGCCGCAAGGTAAGGAGGGATGTCGGTGACATGGATGTGGTGGTGGGTGGAAGAATGGAAGGGTGGATGGGTGGATGGGTGGATGGGTGGATGGGTGGATGGATGGATGGATGTATCGTGTCGGTCGTGTCTTGTCGTGTCGTATTGTATCGTATCAGTGTCAAAAGTGTGCGAAAGCGGGCGGGTAATTTGGTGGTGGTGGTTGTGGTTGTGGTGGTTGTGGTGGTTGTGACGAGGCAACGCGGGGTGGAATGCTGCAAGTATTTTCTCCATTCTCCTTATTATAGCTAATCCCTTTGTTTGTCTCCATATCATATCGTGTACGCAGAAGTACAGTCCGATACCCATTTTCATTTCATTGTCTGCCGGCACCGGAGATCGTTCATTCATTCATTCATTCATTCACTCGTTCAATCCAGTCCGGTAAATTCTATTTATAAATGTACTCAGCAGACTTCGAAGTTGATATGGCGTCAACAGGACTTGATAAGATTGGACGTGAATACCACTGCTATCAATCCCACGAGGACAGGTAATCAAGCATGGCATTTATTCACTCCTGAGGTAGATAATGTTTGATGATGTTATTCCCACAGCTGATGGACTGGCGAGAACTGGGTGATTGGCTATGGAGATTGCGGGATCAGAAGCCGACTGACGTTGTGTAACCCGAGAGCTTTTCTTGTTCTGTCCGTTCTGTCCGTCTCTCCGTCTCTCCATTCTCTCAACCATCTCGGCCCCAATTCCCCAATTCCCGTTTTCCAAGCATTCTCTCATATACAAAGTAATAAGTACACATCCACACTCAAACTCTACAACCTGTTCCAATTACCAATAGCTACCAGCTCCCCTTCAACATCGACACCACTTTCACTGGAACCTCTAGGTGACGGGTTACAGATCACATATTACCTGCTTGCAAAGTCACTTTTCAATGCGACATTGACATTGTATGTGCCAATGTGCCAAGACGAGGTACAGCACTCAATATTACAGTCTGGTACATACAGCACGGTATCTGGACGACTTGTACCTACACAAAAGTACTCCGATACATCCGCTAGACCGTTGAGTTGTTGAATGCCAAGAGAGGATGAGATCTCATATCTGCTTTTAGATATGAAGCCAAGAGAAAGGTAACTATCCCCCCCGGGATGGAGAGCGGATAGAGGGCGCCTTGTACCTCCGCCAAGACCTTTTATCATCGCCATTGACATCAGATTCGTGACCAGATGTGTTTCCTCACGAAAACTTTCTCAAAAGAGCTGAATTTTGAACAGCAAATTTCTGACAGACGCATCCTTCGGCTGACGGCATCTTGAACGTTACTTTCTCGATGTTGAGATGCTGCTTCGAATCGGAATATACCGGACTATGTGGAGGAAAAAGCCTCTTTTTCTGATATTATGCCGAGGACTTGGAGGATCAACAATTCTGCCTTTTAAGAGGTCAACCGAGACTCGCTGCATGATCTTATGCTAGAAAATTCTAGCCCTTCAAAGTCCGCTTTGGCCGAGATGCTTCCAGCCCCGAATCAAGTCGCCTGAAGAAGAAAATACTTCGATGATCATTTCTGTCGTTCGGTGTTCCGTTCCTCACAGTATCAGAGGTCACTAAACAGCCCGGCAGGGCGGGCGAATCACTGCCGGGCTTGACCCTTCAGCTTGTGCTATAGGAAGAAATATCGGAACTGATTGTCTGATGGAATGAAAACATGCCGTGTTGCTTATGGTAGGGCGAAGTGTGTACAGACAACAATAACCCGACGTCAGTCTAAGTGTCTAAGAGGGAAAAGACTCGGATGCTCGAATTTCCGTGCTGCTTGAAATCTGTCTTTCGAGAACACCGCCGATTCCCCAGAAAGGAGAGACACAGGCATGATGCCCGGTTCAGCGCATAGCGAGGAAGTGCATGTTACACAGAAAGCAAACGCGTGCGACCAGTTCACAGCATTAAGACATGCTTCGAAAATCACTCATAGTAAGTATAAAGCTTACTGTCAAACACGGGACCGATATTTATTAGCCTCTTGTCTTGGCGCCTCTTCAGTGTCGGTTATGTCCACGGTCGACTTGGAGATACAACACAGTACTTCTGAAAGTCGGGAACCTATCCAGGTACTCCACGTCTACTTTTCAGATCATTTTACCCCTGTTTTATCAATAATGATAGCCAAGGGACCAAGAGACTAGACATCAAATCCAAGCATCCAAGGCCCTGAAAGAAGGATCTGAGAATCTTCCATGACTACATGCCAAGTTATAAGTCATCACTTCATCTCAGATGGAAGAAACAACCCCTCAGCCACGACATCGTCGACTCACTACTGCACATTTCGCAAGATTATACTCGAGTAGGATCCTCATTGAGAGCACTTCTACCCACATTCCTACGCCGGAGGGGCAAGCACATAGGTCGGTCCTTACGCAGTACTTAAGGCACTGCATAGCCGTACGAATTCAGTACTCAGTATGGCCTAGTCTAGCCTTCAAGAACATCGAAAGGAACAACAGCCAGAGAGATAGTGCTTGCAACTGTCATCGAAGATTTGAGTTGTGGACTTGCGGATGTGGAGATAAAATATCTGGTGTCGCACTTCCACATAGCATCTCACCAATACCGTGATGATTTCGAAAACCCTCAACTCCAGGACGTTCCATCAACAACCATGCACATTCCACCACGCGCCTTCACTTATGACATGTCGGCTTTCATTCTTCAGCAATCATCGAAGCTCGTGGTCGTCGTTCTCTGGTGGTCCAACGGCAAGTTCGTCGACATGTTCATATATCTGAACTACCAAACCTCAACTTGAGCCCACCACACGATCGTGACTGTTTCAAATCCACGTCTTATCCTGTGTAACAGCTTCGGAGTTCCAAGTTCTCACTAACACCAATGCGCTCGCTTACTATGTCCCGATTTGGGAGGAATAGCAGCCACGCTCATCATCTTTCTACTATCATCCAACACCCCACCAGCATTCTACATGCTTTATACACCCTTGACTAACATCTCCATCATCGCTGGAAACAAGCTTTCCATCCCCTACAGAATCTCGATTTCGTACCTGCACGCTTTTCCCCCAAGCCAAAAGCATATAATCATGCATCCGGAAAACCTTGATGGGGTAATTGGGGTAAAGCCGGAAAATCCCCAATACGAGCACAAACATTATCCAGCCCGTACGCACCGCACTCTCAGCTATTACATTAATCCCACACCAAGCCAATAGGCCCTATACGTCAAGGTGACGGACGCATTCATCAAGCGGTGAAAATTAGCGAAAACGAAGGAGATCTTTTTCATCACGCCGCAATTGCACATTACTCAGCTTTCCTAGAACAGCAAAAGATCACGCACAAAATAGATGAGGCATTTTTGCCGGCTGCATTTCTTTTTTGTTTTGAAATTTTCAATCAAGCCGAGTATAAGTGCGAATTAAATCAACCCCTCCTCCATCCCCCTGTATTGCAGTATCGATCCGTCGCTCGCTACGATCTCGTCTCGACGCCTCAGTCTCATTGACGCCCAATGATGTTAGGTATATACTGAAGTAGGTATATTTCAAGATCATTTCTGGCAAGCTTTTCACATATTATTTTTACCTTAACGACAGATCTGGACATTAGCCATTAGAGCCACTCGTAAATCGCACAAGGACTTGTATATGCGCAGCTGTAAAAATTGCAAGTAACTAGTAGATGCTAGGAAATCCTTTTCCTTCCATAAACATGGACATCTAAAGCATATTACATAGGTCCAATGCAGGTAGCACGAATGGCCGGAGAAATTCCCTCCAAGAGCTAGTAGCTCCCTCCAAATAGCGGCCATATGTTCAGTGCTAAGGAAAACATATCTTGTTATCTCCTTCTACAACAAGCCTCTCCCTCCCCATCTGCTTCCCAGTAAGTGTTGTCAACCTCTCCACCAGCTCCTACTTTAGCACAATTGCCAGAAACTGCGCCCATTACAAGTCCTACAGAGGTACATGCAAAAACTAACATACAACCCGTGATTGCGACGACCACGCCGAGTCTAGAGATGTGAGAGTCTAATACATAGGTCTAGCGTTGAAAGGCTTGGAGGTGAGAACTGGTAGGATCCCCTATCCTAGTATTGAGGGCGATTCAGCGGTTGTGTAAGTACTGTAATCAACAACTGTCAATGTCAGGCGCAAGGCGTCAGACTGGGCTATGAAAACAGTTCCTTCAACGCCTACTGGGTCATTCGTCTCATACGCCTTTAAAGAATGTTCAAAAACGAAGTCATGCTTGAGAACTCGTGCGAGATGAATGAACGGGCTGTTCCACCGCGATCTACCGACTAGCTTGCTAGAATCCAGTCAGGATGTACGAAGGTAGGTATGGCGGACGGGTCTTTGATTTGGACTTCCATATCCACGAGGTTTAAGCCGGAAGGTTGCGATGTATCTATGGTATATGTGGAAAACTTGGGATTCGTAAAAGACGAAAGTCTTTCCTCGATTACTCTGTTAGGTGAACATCAATCAAGTTGGTTGATATGTTCAAAACATCAAGCGGATGCGCAATCTGGAACATACTGTAGCATCTCAATCGCATGGTCTACCAGACAGTGTGCTGTTATTCTTCACACAGTGATATGTACCAGGAGTGAGATAGATGGCTTGATCGGCGTGTACATATCAGCGGTATACATTCCATACTTCGCATCGTCTTAAGCAAGCAGTATTGTGCGTGAAGAGGCTAGCCGGACCTAGTACGAATGCATTTCGTAATGAAGATCCCGTTAGCATAAGATGGTTTGTTCGCGACCATCTCACGATATTCGGGGTGGAAAAGTTGGCAGCACAACGGGCTGGATTTGCTCCCTCCCTATCTTTATTCCCTTAGGACAGAACGGTCTCTCTCCGCCCCTTCGCAAAGGTTTTAATTCGAACAGTACACATCACATCCCGAGCAAAGCTTGGCTGGCCCCTGCCGGATGACGTAGACATGAAGAGAGACTTTATACAGTCGATATTGCCGCTTATAGTCTGCTTGAATGAAACCCCTTTTCGAAACTCTGGAAGGGGGAAAGCTCTTGACCGCGGATATAATCAGCATAGCATAATCGGATGTAAGCTCATTTCTCAACCCACGAGTTTCTACATGTCCATGCTGAAATAAGTATCGAAGTTGGTGTTCCCGTTCTACCGATTCCTGCATGCCCGTCCCGGGCGTAGGGTATGACTTACTGCGGTAGAACTAGAACCTCCGGGGATATCGAGAAGCTGCCCGGAACATCTGAATGGCTCCCTGCGGCTAGCAGCTCGCACGGAGTTTTGTATTGTTAGGTGGGTAGGTTGATCGAAAAACTTAGAGGGTGAGATCTGCTAGTGTAGCTTGGTGTTGGGAGGAGGGGGAGAATGGTATGTTAAGGTCACTGGGATGGAAGATATAACTAACTAACATAGCAATAAATAGGATAATTCTTTTGGCTCTAGGTCGTTTCCGGTTTTCTATCCCTGGGCGAGAGTCGAGATGTAAAGAGAGTGTTTGAATGGTGTATGAAAATCTAGAGAGTCAATAGATGGATGGTTTAGAATGAGAGAGTGCAGATTGGGGGATGAGGTGGATGGTATATGAAATACTGGGGGATGAGGGCGGGGTATAGGTTGGGAGGTTTGGGAACTAGTTGTGGAAGGGGGAGGATGGGAAGGTGAAGGGGAGGGGGATGGATTCGAGTTGTGGCGACTGAGAGAGATGATGCTGATGCTGAGGGGATGGGGGGTGGGGTTGAGGAATAGGGGGGGGAGGAAGAGGAGGGAGAGGGTTTGGGATAGGAGGGTACGGGTTGGGGGTGTAGGGGAATGGTTTTGCTACCGCTGGATCTTGAGATACCATATTTGCTGGGGGAGATGACGATACCGCCTAGCTGGTATTTATATCTATGACAGACTTCCACTGAGGCCTCGAATTTACTCATAGAAGATAGCCCCAGGCCGTCTTAAGGAAACCGCAAATACCGCTGGCAGACAGAGTGTGGGATTCATTTTCGTACTAACTGAAAGGCTTGAAGAATGTATGGGAATGAGTGAGGCTCAAGTTCTTGATTAAGGATTGGGATGGGTGCAGTCAGGTAGTCGACAGGCTGGAAGCCATCATATAACGCCATTCTTGCTTACATATTGGGTTGCATATTGTATCTGAGAAATCTAATGAAAGCTGAGGGGTGAAGATCGGACACTGCCAGGTAAAATACTTGCTGCTATCCAAATATATGGGAGAACGCGGCATAAGTATATTCATTCATTCGAACCCCCCCCCCCCCCCCCATTTCGACAGTAGTTGACCTGCGGAAACGTTTCGCTTACTCGCAGCCTCTGGTGCGATCTGTATGCTGCACAGGGGCTGAAAGAGCTTGGTGTAGCATTAGCTGTCGAGAACCGACTCGGGAGGGAGGAAAAGAGAATGTATGTAATATTGGGGTGATGATATTGAGAATGACATTTGGGTAAGGTGGGGGAAGGTCATCGGTCATGGTGAGGTAAGGCTATCGATCATGGTGTGAAGTTGTTCCTAAACGGAGATAGACGGCACAATCAGATTCCTGCATCGAAGATCTTCGCTAATGTATTTGAAGTAAAGTGTAAAGCAAAGCAAAGGTAGGGAAATCTATTCTTTCAAAGTTTGGCAAGAATAGATCTGAAGCAGGTAGTTGTAGTCCGATATCCAGATATCGTGCTGGAATTGGAGAGAAACTTTAGTTGCTAGGCTAATTCTATATACAAAGAGTGAACAAATACTAGTCCGATGTCGAAGAGATTTGAGGATATATCGTTAATGGTATTGTCGTTATCTCATTAATTCATCCTATCTCTTTCCATCTTTTATAATTCGATGATCCGAGTCCGATGTATATATACCTACAAATCCGAAGAAGAAAAGCGGAGAGTATCGAACTCAGCTTCTTCCTTCTCTCCATCTTGTATCGTGTCATATTGTGTTCTCCCTCCCCTCTCAAGAAACCCCCGCGTTGTCGGATATCGATATATGAGCCAAGTAGATGCGTCCAATTCATCCCCTCGCTCAAAGTTGATCTTCGACTCAAAAACTGGAGAAGAGCATCCATCTGCTGCGTTTTATACAAAGCAAACTGCCCCTATTGCATCCTCTTCATCCAGGCACCGCTTTTCAACGAACTTTCTTCTGCCTCGAACTACTCACTACCCCACCTGTACTTCCCCTGCTGCTTTGGCTCATGCTTCTTCGACTACTGCCTCCGCTACTACTTCGACTTGTGCTCCTGCTCCGACTTGTGCTGCGACTTCGACTTCTGCTTCGACTTCTGCCCAGATTGCTATGATCCCAACTTCTTCCGCCACTTCGACTTTTTCTGCTCTCCCTTCCAGTCCTCTCAGTTTCAGTCTCACTCCCATCATACCCCGTACTTCTTCCGCTCTCCTCCTCCCTCCTACTCTCACTTCCCTTACTCCAAACCTCACTCCAACTCCCCCTCTCCTTCTCACTCCCCCCACCCGCATAAACGCTCTTCCCTGCCCCCCCTCCCCCTCCCCCTCCCCAACCAAACAACCTCCCCAACCCCAATCCCATCTCCCCCGCCGCTCCAAACCCATTAAACCCCAACCCCATCTTCCTCCCCACCCACCTCGCCGCCGCCCCCGCCCTCTCCACAGGCCTACACAGCGCCCAAATTCCAACCTCATCCATCAACGTTGTAAAACTCGTCACCCCCAACTTCTGCATCGTCGCAGTAACTAAATTCGAGATGGCGAGCACAGGCCGGAAGAATATGGTGATGCCGACGTCGTCGACGAAGTTGAGGAATTGGAGAGGGAGACTAGGTTTAGGGGATCGGGAGCGAGATCGGGAATGGGAGATGTAGCTGCTAGGAGGAGGAGGGGAGTCCGAGCGCGCAGAGGTATAACCTCTAGCAGGCGGATTCGCCAAATGCGCAGACCCGGCCCCGGCCCCAGCTCCCTTCCTCCTGTACCGCCTCCTAGACATCAACGACGCAGTCTCAGAAACTGCACTTTCCCCCGCAGCCACAGACCTTAATGTCGCGGTGTCATCTTCTTCGTCTTCTTCGATCTTACTATTAATCCTCTGTACGAGAGAAGGAGAAGAAGAACGCGATCGGGACGGGACATCGGAATATGAACTCCGGTGCGAACGTTTCCGCGCGCTGGGATGGAGGTCCGGGTCTGGCTCGGGAAAGGGCTTTTGCAGAGAATCGGGGGTGAGCGCGGTGCTGGAGGGGTGCTGGCGGAGGGTGGAGGTTAGGGAGGGGGTGGGGGTGCGGGGGCGGGAGGGGGAGGATGGGAGGTGCGACATGCTGGGTTGGTGGGTGGGATGGGATAGGGTGGATTTGTGAGAGGTTGGAGGGATGATTCGTATGGATGGATCGGTATCTTCGGGTTTGATTATGGATTATTGATTAGAGTTGGTTGGCGGTGTGAGACAGACGGATGGCTGGATGGCTGGTTGGATATAAAAGTGGCCGCGGTATGAGTGAGTGAGTAACTTAGTCGGTGTGAGGTGAGGGCAGTGAGAGGTTGGATGAATGGATGCGAGATGCAGAAATCCAAAATCCAAATAACATGTCCTCGACGGGAGGTGAAAAGACTGATTGGAGCAGGCACTGAACACGAAAAGAAAAGCTGCTGCAAACCAAACGTAAAGCAAGCACTGTACCTCAAATAAGACAAAAGAACAAAAAGAAGAGCAAGGGGGGTTCTTTTTCCATTTTCCAATTATTATATCAATCCCCATTCGCCTTGCGCTTTTGGCCACTTCATCCACCAAACTGTATGTACCAAGTAAGTTTGCATGTTTGCATGTCAAGACAGTACAGTAGTGCCCTCATTCATACATACATATACGTCTGAACGCGTTCGAGAACAAACGCGAAACGTATTCTATTCTACTCACCATTCGCCTGCCTCTCGTTATCTTCCTTCCCAATCAATTTCTCATTGGGCAATTGCTGAACGGATGAGACTGCGCTGGCAATGCTCAAGTAGCCTTAACAAACCGTTCGTAAATGTAAGCATCCACTTTTCCTCTGCCTCGCGTTATGCTTCTCTTCTCTTCTCACGACGACGCGGTCGGAAAAGGAACTGCGCACACGCATAAAAAGACACGTGTGGATTCTCGCGACTCGGTGTCGTGTACCTATCGGCAGCAGTTCCACTCCCATGATATGCTGCAATGTGAAGCGAGGATGAGATGCACTAAAGTCCGAGGCACGCCGACAGCTTTAGGGTGCGTGTTTTGTGACGTGGCCAGGGGTTTTTCGGGCGCTTTATTTGGGGCGAGAGGACCTGGGAAAAAGGTATTGGTTTGGCGATGATTGGGTTGCAGAGGGAGGGCTGCTTAGTCGATGGAGAAATTTATTTACAGATGTGAATGGAGGGGACTGGTGCAAAGAAAGGGGAGATGGACATGGACATGGACATGGACGATAAGATTAGAAGCATAACTTAAGAGGAGCTGAGCTGTTCACTCTCACTCTCACTCTCACTCTCACTCTCACATGGAAAAATATCGTCCCGGGGAGGAGTTTGTGATCTGCGTACTTTCCACTGGGTATATGCACCCTGCAGGGCCGACGCAAAGTAAGCCAAAGGGACTAGTTTCATGGTACCCTTTTACCGTCTCAATTATCCGTCTGGCTCCGGTCCTGGCTCCTGGTCCATGTCGAAACAATTTCCAAACTGCTCAGGTGAACAGGAAAATGAGAATGAAGAGGAAAATCATTTACCCAATGAACGGACCGGTCCGCCGAAACAAGGCCGTGGGCCAATGAGAGGGAGGAGATGAATACAGCCGGAGAGGAGTACCTGGACTGGTGGACGGGGTGGACAGGGTGGACAGGTGGGATTGTGAATATCCATGAGGGAGAGAGTGAGAGCGAGTGAGATGGAGTGAGATGGAGAAGTAATAATAGCTGGCATGGCCGCCCTTCTCCTTGTATTGTACAGAAGGGTATATTGCTGGGCAGATAATGATAATGTGAACAACGCAACAATTTGTATCTGTCGACTGTCGACTCCCTCTCTCTCCCGTCTGCCGCGGCACTGACTTCCTTACACCGATTCTTCTGGAAATGATAAGGCTGGGGTCTTAAACACACGCGATCATTCGTACCCCATTCTATGCCATACCGCATACCGTTGCACGCATTTGCTGGACCGAGTACGGATCAGAGGAAGGGAAAGGAAACAATAGTCTCTCCAGAGTAAGGTCACGAAGTACTCTGGCCTCTGTCCTCTGTCCTCTGACCTCGTCCATCCAAATTGGCGCGCTCGTTCGTACCTGAATCAGCTCTCTCTCCAAGGATCCGTGGCTTAATTGGGCGAATTGAGAGGGCATCCGAGAGCGAAACGGGCACACTCAGGCAAAAAGGGACGAAAAAGGGGACCAGTCAAGACCCTTCCTAGGGCAGGGCAGGGCACATTTTCCCTTTCGCACCAGAAGCAAAAGAAGCAAAAGTGGGTCTCGTTCCGTCATGGTCTCTTAGTCCTTAGTCTTAAGTCTCTGGCCCACGGCCTTATCACAAGGTGAACATACTACCTAACCATACTTTACAGAGAAGCGGCCCAAATGGGATTTCTAGAGAGAATAACTTTCCCATTCTCTGCTTCTTCTGTTTCTCTTTCTTCTTCTACTTCTTCTTCTCTTCCTCTTCCTCTTCCTCTTCTTTATTATCAAATTTAAAGATACAAAACTAAAACCTTCCCGCTTCTCCAGGTCTCAACTTCACATTGAATTCGGAACTCCCATCTAATCACTACATATACATTCACTCACCCCTTTGGATCGATCTCGCGACCCAACACATATCCGACGACCGCATTTCAAAAACAGATGGTGCTCGAATCTCCCTTTCACCGAAGAGTTTCACAATAACTTTTACGAAAACCACATCCCTCATCCCTCATACCCATACGTTCCAGATTGCCGACCGGTACACGACTCCCGAAGATCTACCTAAGTCTCGGAACGATAAAATTACGTCGGGTCCTTGCATGAGAAATCGAAACTATGTCAACCACTGCTCGCCCTATCGATTCATTCCTGCCGTCTGGCGCATTGCTTGATATAGCAGGCATGACTCGCTTTCCAATTTCACACACCACATCCGCTGCCACTCTCTCGCCCATGATGTCTCAGCACCACCAGCATCTTTACAGACAACAAGCCAGTTCGGCCCCGCCCTCGTATCCTTTTCCCTCGCATTCCTCTCCATATTTACACTCGCCGACGAGCGTACCTATCTCTCCACCGCACACACGCTCCGCATCGGCAGAAACTTCATCCGCCGCACTCGTCGAGGATTTCCGTGCCTACACTCAGAAACTGCGCGATCAGTACGAAGGCGAACGTGCGCATATCGTTGCGGATCGGGCGCGAGGAATGGAAGTTATGGCTGAAGAACGTGCTCTTTGGGACAAAGAGAGGGGCATGCTTCTTGCGAGAATTAGGGAGCTGGAGGCAAGATTACAAGGCGTGGGGGAGGTTGTGTCACCGCTAGGAATATTCAATCTGGACATGGGAAATGTGGTATTGAATGGAAATCTTGCCGGACATGCAGCGGGAGTTCCAAACGCGGGGATGTTCGCCAGTCCACAGAATCTAGCACCGAATTTGAGTGTGCCCAGCCAGCCAGTTCCTGCACAGCAGCAGCGTGCCAGGTCACCGCATAGGGCACCTCCCAGCCCAGGGACGAGGAAAACGACACCGCCATCTGAACTACCTCATCCTCACCCAGATGTAAAGCAAGAATCTGGCCGCAACGCAGATGGCTCCCCCTTTTACGCACCCGCCCCACAAAATCCCACACGCACATTCTCAACCGAAGCAGAAACAGAAGCTTTAAGAGTCGACGATATCGTTGCCCCAAGAGAAACACCTCTATTAGTTACCAGCAAAGAATTAAGTGCTTCAGATTTCTGTGGTTCAAACCAAGTCTCACCCGAAGCCGACCGCGCCTCTTCCACCATTCGCTGGGCCGAAGGTGACGAGGAAGAAAAGGAGAGCGACATCATTGGTGCCGACAGCATCGACATCTCACACATCGCTCCCCATCTCGAAGGTGTACCCATCAAAGCATCAGCCCTGGACCCCGTATTCGTCGCCCGAGTCCTCAGCCCGCAATGCAGCAGTCCCGCCAAACTGAGTCCCAATATCCGACCCCCAGGACGGGATGTCGCAGCCAAGAAAACTCAAGCGACGTTACTCGGCGAGGCGGAAATCAGGAGATTGACTATGTATGCAGGCCATACGCCCAACCACTCGATTTCCCGGTTTGCGGATTTGGTGAAAGATGCGGGTGTTGATAGCGAACGAGGGGATGAGACACCGAGAGGTCCGGAGACGATGCCGAATTCTCATCGTCCTTCGCTCGCGGTCCCATCTAATGGTGTTCTGGAAGAAGAAGAAGATGACACGGTCGCAGATCAGGATGGAGATCCGGCTTTGAAAGGACCCTTAGGTCTTACGAACAAAAGCTCAAAAGATAATTTATTCCTGGAAGTGCTGACGGAGAAATTACAAGAAGTGGAGAAGGAAATCAGCGAAAAGGGGAGTCCGAATCTGGAGATGGAGCTTGATACGGATAGTATGGCGAGTTGGAGCCCGATGCTGGAGATGAAGAGCGCGAGTAAAGATCAAGGGGGAAAGAGGGGTGAGGGGAAGGGGGAGGGTGATGCGGATGGGATGCCCCCGTTGAAGTTGAAGCCGAGTATGAATTTTGGGAGGCCGATGGGTATTGGGTTTTGAGTTGCGAGGGGAGTGGAAGTTGGAGATTATGACAAGGCCGGGGCTGGGCTAAGGGGCTTTTTTGAGGAGGATTTATTTTTACTTATACCTACCTCCCTACTCTTTTCCTTGCGGAATGAAAGGGATCGAATCGAGTCGGATTGGCTTTCTTTTGATGATGCGGGGCTTTTTTTATCTTTACATATAGCGAGCGGAACGGAATGGAACGGATTGGGGGTAGCGAGCATAGCATAGCATTGCGTTGCGTTGATTGTGTTTAGTTTGTGGTGGGGTAGGTGCATTGCATTGCATTATACGGAGCGGGAGTGATATCTTGAGGGAGTAGAATTGGGGATGAGCGAGAGGGGTCGATGGAAGAGTTGGGATGTGGTGTGGAGATTGAGGGGTGGGGGTGGTGTGGTGTATGGTTGGGATGAATGGATGGATGGGTTGGGATGAAATAAATGGGATAAGATGAAAGGGATGAGATGAACGGAATGATCAACTCATTGAATGAGTGACAGACAGCGGGCTCCCCCGTATGTGTTGGGCAGCGAGAAAGCAAAGCAAAGCAAAGCATCTGGATAGGATAGGATGGCATCAGTCAGCGCGGGATGGAACAGGATGGGATAGGATAGATACCCTAAGTTAGATGAGATGATAAATTAATGAATGAAAATAAGAAAAATAAATCCCCCTACAAAGAAGTCCTTCCTACCTGATCTGCTTGCTTGTCTTTGAATATTCTTGATTCTTGATGTTCCTATACAACTCAGACCACCTACCTACCTCCTACACTCAATATACCCAAGAAGAAATCGGTCCCCCCCCTCCCTTCTACCCCAAAGAAACCAACCCCCTTTCAAGAATATTTTCTCTCTCTTGCAAGTATATTAGTTCAGAACAGATAATTCTGCGTTTAGATAGAGATAAGCAGCAAGATAGTGATATGGTAATTGGGTGGAGGAGTTGTTTGTTTGTAAGACTTACTATCTAGATGGGTTGGGGGTAAGGGTTGGTAAGGGTAGATTAGGTTGGGTGAAGAGGGTATGTATAAGAATAGTATGATATAATATAATATAATACTTTTGGGATAGATTTTATTTGTTTATTTATTTTGGTTTTGGGTTGATTTGATTTTGGATAATATCGATACGAGGCGAGAAATGGAAGAGAGAGGAGAGAGAGTAAGAGGGAAAAGAAAGGGAGGGAAAAGAGTATAATTATCCTTTCGTAACTTATATCTAGCGTTCAATTTGGAGTGTCCCTCGCGAAAGGGACATGGAAAAAAGGAGATACTTTGCTCTGAGATCTCAGCCTATTGATATTTACTAGTGCTGCTGCTACCGTGATGTGATGCAATGGATAATGTAGTATGATATGAGATGGAAAAGGTGGATTATAATGTAGTTGTAATTTGGTTGTGGTGTAATTAATGTATAGAGAGTACATCGAGTCATCGATTCATCGTGTCTACCCATTACTATCTCCTATCCAATGTATCCCATCCATCGTATTATCCGGCGTTCAGCCCCGCTTGCGTCCAACCCGACTTAACTCAACTCGACGAGTCTTATTCACTCACCATACCGTCCGTTGGTTAATATCCCTTCTCAACTCATCTCAACTCCTTTGATCTGATCTCAACTTTGATCTGATCTGAACTCATTTCATCTTCTCCACGCATGCAACATCTCGCCACAAGAGTCGAGACTCAAACATCTGAGGCCAAGAAAAAAAGATGTGTCCAGCACACCAGTCTCATGTAAGAATGAGCGTCGAAAAGGAAAAAAAGGAAAACAACCGTCGCGCATAGCACCCTGTGCCGGCCGGTAAATCGTCTTTTGTCTATCACTATCTAAGTCGCACATCTGAGCGAAAACTTCCTTAAGAAATTCTCACAACCGTCTAGACACGAAGTCTTCTCTGTACCTGAAGCTGTTCTCGATTTTGCAGAAGAAGATCCCTATAGAAATCGAATTAGTACTGTATTCTTATAGAATGGCATACAATAGGGAGCCGGCCGGCAGAGAGAAAAGGGAAGCATACACTGTAACATCCGGAGGAAAGATTTGACCGAATGCGATCTATGAAGCTTGTTACTCCGGCAGGAATTGGGGTCGGTGTTTCTCGGCCCGACTGTAACATAGTCAGTACAAATTCTGTGATTATGAAATGTGTGCAGAAGGGAAGAGCAAGGTGAATGACGTACGGGCACTTCTATGGTCTCGGTCAAGGAAACGGAGCCATGTAAGCATCGAGAAGCGACCAGGGCAACCACAAGTATAGTAGCCAGGACATCCACGACGGGAACCGAAGCATCTCGCAACAGATTCCATGCAACAATCGGTACTCCTAGTCCGATGACCAGGGCCGCTAGCAGAGAAACCGTCGGTTTGCTTGGGGTCGTTACGTGGATCTTTCCAGGTACGGATGGGCTCGCGTGTTTCTCGAGAGTTGCCAATATCGTAGTTTGAGACTTGGTCTTGCCAGCATCGACGGTTGACATGACATTCGCATTTGCGATGCTGTGTTCTGGCCAGTGTTCTCGCAAGTGTTCTCGGAAGTGGTCACGGCGAGGTAGTGTGTCGGGAAGCATTGTTCCAGTGCGGAGGGAGTGTGCTTCACAGTGCAGGCGCACCAGCGCATCGAAGGGGTTTCTGGATCTTGGACTTGAAATGCTTGATAACATAAATGATGATCTGGCGGATGAAGTGCGTGATGCAATAACCATAGAAGTATCGCCGGCGTCGTTTAATACGGTAGCTGGGCCCCAAACAGATAGTGCAGTATCTATCGATACTACGATGTCTGAGCTTGGAGTGCGATGGACGGCTTCAGAATCAACCTTCTCGTTGATTACTGGGGAGTACTGTGGATCCATCGGTCGTGGTGCGTAATAAAGCGTGGGGCTAAGGAGGACGGATGAGGCGGCTTCGGTAGATCCTTCTGGTGAGTACTGCGCTGGTGATGGCAGGGCGCTACTTCCTTGGCTAGTCGACGCCAGAGCCGATGCAGCTGACGCAAGGTTGAGATTCCTCTTCCTACGACCTTCTTGTACATCCCTAATATGTTCATCTAATACCTCTCGAACATGGACCGTTTGACCAGCTGAGTGTGATTGGCTAGAATCATGTACGGTAGGCGACGTGTGAGTGGCTCCGCGATTTGTGCTTGTGTCTTCTTGTGCATAGCCGGCGGCAGCAGGAGCATGCATTGTTCCAGGATCGCCATCCGCAAGACGGAGGTGAGTACTTGAATTGGCTTCGTGTATGTGACGGGTGTGAGTGGGTTCTGGCGCGTATCCATATCCTACACAGGCCACCGGCGACACCATGTTCCAAGGAGTGTCTTGTGCATTTCTTAGGTGAACCGTGTGGTGAACGCGATCATCGCCTTGAGAGCGGTCAGAAGAATCGAAGAAGTTCAGGTCTTCTGTAGAAAGCGCCTGGCTTCCAACTGGCGAGACTGATTGCGAGTTGATATTGGCATACGCCCATGGTTGCACGTGGTCGTAGTCCGGTAAAAGGTTGTGACCGGCCAGTTGCTGGGTGCTTGAGAATGAAGATTGACTGGAAGAGGGAGCGCCGAAAGATGAGAGTACATCCATGCTGGCAAAATAGCTAGGGTCGAAGTCGGGGAATTGGTTGAAATCCATCAAGCTCAGGTCGTTGTACTGAGTCTCGAACTCTGCGTTCCATTGGTTGGAATCGTCTTCCGGAAATAGAACGAAATCTTCAAGGGCAAAAGAAGCGTCAGCTGATGGACTACTGTGTTCGGAGCCCTGTGTCGTCTCTCTAGATAAAGAAGGAGTAGAGGCAGCGGGGCTCGGTCCAGACCGCGAGGGCGATGATGATGATGTTTTGGTGGTGGAAGACCTGGACATATCTACATGTGAGGACAGCCTATGAGAGGGATCGCACTATAGTCCGTCAGTAACCTCCCAGATTATTGAAAACATCAGAACCTACTCTGATCTTCTTTCGCTTGCAAGCATCACAGGCCTTGATGATTCTCATCAGATGCGCATGCTCTCTCTGTTCCTTCGTCTTGGTTCCTCGACCAGCAGAGTTGGTGACATCAACACCGTCCTTGGTCATAATTGAGAATCCTGGGAGTCTGATTTCCGAGGACTTCTTGCTTTCTTTCTTTGACCTCTTAGATACTCGTGCCCCACGAGTTTGAAGAGGAGGAGTGCTGATAGCTCCGAATGAAGAGTCGAAGGTGGTGGAAGAAGCTGGGCTAGGTGTGTAGATTGCAGGGCTCAGCCCCGAGGATTGCGATTGCGAAGGGCTCAGCTCGAAGGAGGAAGTGGCCCAAGAGGGGTAAACATCATATTGGCGAACGAGGGCACCGGTGTTGATGTCCACGGTCGCGTGGTTGTAGAAATCGATTGTCACTGTAGATAGCTTGTCTTGCTTTGCGCCGGGACCGGGAACATAAGCGTCGATCAATGACTCCAATTCCTTGGAACCAAGAGCAGGGCTGAATTGGAGTGGTGCGCCGAGGAAAGGTTGGGTGATGGTGAAGGAGGTGAGGGGCATTTGACTTTCCATGTTGACAGCCATTGCAAAGATGATGAGTGAAAACGACTACAGTTTGATCGCAAGTAATTGAGTGATGGAGAGCGTGAAGTGTGAAGTGTGAAGTTTGAAGTTTGGAGTGTGAAGTGTGAGGTTAAGATGTGAGGTGTGAGGTGTGGAACTCGGGTAGATTGGAGCGAATTGAGTTGTATAATGATGGAGGGGAAGATTTGTTCGTCGTTCTACAGCGCCGCAAATTCAAGGAATCGACGACGAGGTAGAATATACTATGAAAATAGTAATTGTAGTAGAACAATGAACAATGAACAATGAACGATGATGAGTATTACGAAAAAGAGAAAAAAGGTTGGAAGCCTGAAAGGGAGACTCGGCATCTAATATGAATTTTGTCCTGAGCTCATTTCCTATAGCAGAGCAAGTCGAGGCAGTCAAGGACTCAAGGCATTCTTACTACACAGCCTCTCTTTTCGGCGTACCCAATTCGTATCGGTCAGACCGGGATTTTAATTGGCTGCCCACACAAATTGTGCATTAGCCTTCTTTCTCGCCGGTCCCAAAGAAGCTTAGCATCTGACATATGACTCTTCCCTCGTCTTTCCTTCTTCCCCACGAATGGTCTTCAAGACTTCAACACCGACTGCCGTCTCCATCCACGGATTCTGATTGATCTGATTGATCAATTGACCCTCGCTCCGGAGGGTCTTTGCTACACAACATTGCGAATATGATGGAGCGGGAGACTTGAAAATTATATACTCACGAAAGAGGCGTCCATGCGCAGTGGGATTTCTGCTCGCCATTTGACGACATACGGTGGGGTGGCCATATGACTCATCTGCACGCCTCTCTATAGAGTTATGCTACGTTGCGTAGCAATGCATGCGATATTGCCCTATGTTGTAGCCTCCGGATCGATGCAACGCATTTGATACAGTTTGGGGAATCAAACCTGGAAGCAGACACACGCCCTCGGGACAATGTGATGGTCCCTCTGACATTCGGGAGGAGAAAGGGCGGCGGGTGGTCTTGAGAGGGAACGGTTCGCAAATAAAGGCGAGCCGCAGGTTGTTGAGAATTAGGCCCACAGCGGATAAGGTTATCTGCTTATAATATAGGTTATACAAGTAAGCTTCTGCTTCCCCTTCCCCGGTAAGACCACAGATGCTCCCTAGACCTTCGCAGGACCACAGGTAAACGACCCACGATATCAAAGCCGGACACGCCCTGAGTCCGACCATATGGCCAAAAAGTGCATTTACGGATACCCGCCAGCTTTACTCTACACTACGGAGGTTGAAGGAGGTAAGGGAGGGAGTCTCGGTTACAGCGTACATCCGTAAGCATACAGTAACTAGAGGAGACTGGGCTGAGGTGGGGCCGCAGGGTACTGCAAGCGGGAATACCGCACATAATCTGGAACGCACACTTATGTACGCATCGCCCAAGGGTAGAGCGCATTTTAAGGTAGTTATACGTGAACTCTACTACCTGCATAAGGTTGTTTCCGGTAGCTCGGAGGCGGGTGTGACTAGGCTAGGTGTAACCCCTCGTTGGTGAGCCTCTCTGACGATCTTCTAGCATTGCACAGGCTACAAAATAAGTAGTCGAAACTTTCTCCTTCGGTCTTGACCTGGCCGACTCGACTACACGTCAACTAAGGGGGCTCCAGACTAACTACTATATAGAAAATAAGTATACATATAACTTACAGCTTCAAAATGCAAATGCACTATCTTGTCCAAACCCATGGGTGGGTGAGAAGGAACCTCGCAAGTTTGGCTCCTTGGCTCTTTCTTCGATGTAAACCACTCACGACAGCAAGCAGAACCACGTCCAAAATGACACCAACAGCTATTCTAGCAGCTATAAGATTACATCGAGGTAGGCCGGTGTGTGTCTCAGCTGGAGCCGCGGGGGTGTCGCCGGCGCCGTTGATGGTTGTTCCGTTGATTGTTACGGTTCCTTTGGCAGCTACATCAGCATAGCTATCAGCCGTACTGTTTTAGATAGTGGGGACGAGATCCGAGGCTGTTGAGGGTTGGCCCACAATAGGGCAATGGGATTGTGTCATGATCAACCATAAGGTAGCTGCGGTTAGGATGCTACTCTTGTCAAAAGTTGGGGAAGTAGCATGCATTTCAAGCAGAACTTGCAGTGTCAAACTTGACAGATCGTGGTGTCGAATATAACACTGCCATCTCAGGACGAGATATAGTCATACAACCAAGTTGTATTTAACTCAGTTGAATTTGGTTGGCAAAAGAATGCAAATGAAGAAGGAAAGGGATCTCGTCACGCTCAAGGAAGAACCGCGATATTCTGAGCTGGTATTCGAATTGTGACTGGAATGTCTCGTACAAAAGATTTTGGAATATCGGGATTCGGGAACAGCTTGTAGATCTTTTGATGGTAAGAAAATGACCGAATAATTGCATGATGTTGCCTTCGCGATAGAGTATAGAATTCATGAAGTAAACCACGACACCACGACACCTTTAGCCAACTCTGCTATGAGTAATGTGACAGTCGCTGGCGAGACAGAGAACGAGGATTCGATGGAGCCTGGAGGTAGGCTAGACATTCTACTTATTGCTCAGGGGGTTCAAACTAATGGCTTTGAGCTTTGAGCAGAGCTCTTGGGTAACAGAGACTCTCGGGTATTTCTACTTGATATCTCGACATCAGATATCATCAGTTTGGATGAAACATGTTTCCGACACTGAAGCACAACCTTTCAACCCTCTCACAAGATATATGAAACATGGCGACTTGACGATATGACTGCAAATGACCTTTTGACTTAACTCAACAGCTAAAAGAGCTTAGAGAGACTTTACACAGGAAGTTGGGTTATATGAGGCTATATAGGCCGCGGGCAGCGCTAGCCTCCAAGTCCGAGGTACATGATGGGCGTAGTGCGGGGATAAATCGTCATGATTTCTAGTTGATAATACAATTAATAATAAGTTATGCTGAATTATTAGAATATAAATAGTCGAATAACATAAAGATAAGTCGAAAAAGTGGACAACGTTAGAAAGATCCCAATTTTCAAGCTAGTTACACCTGGTGATCGTCGTAACGTGGGTTAAACTTACTAGCCTGAACAAACTCGGGTCGACCTCACTCAAGTCGGGCGAGGAGAGCGCAGATTCAACTCCGTCGCAGGATCGAACCTGCCACAACATGAACTCAACTGATGTTTACCTTGGGAAGTACATATCTTCTAAAATGTCTCCGTTTACTAGATGCCATGCTCTAGTAGCTTTCATACTCCCACTTTCTCATTATCTCTGATCCCATCCATTATTGGCAAAAATGGCTCCAGCTCTTAATCATGATGATTCTAGCACTACAGATTATATTACCGCTGCAAAATCCTTACTTTCCGGCAGCTTGATCTCAGGGGCTGCTGTTCGGGCTGCATCTCGCAGTGGCAGACATTCTACGCCCACTTCTGGCCTTGCGCCAACATACCTCCAAGCCAACCTCATCGTTCTACCCTCACAATATGCCGAAGATTTCGTCCAGCTCTGCAAGCGGAATCCAGTCCCATGCCCTTTACTAGCTAAATCGGCATCATTAGGGTCGTATGACGCGCTTGAATCATGGATCGATGGTGTTGCAGACGACCAAATCGCAACCGGCGTCGATATTCGAACCGATATCCCGAAATACATGGTTTATGAAGATGGGGTCCTGAAGGAGGATCATTGCGATGATATCCTACACGAGTGGACAGAAGATCATGTTGCATTCCTGATTGGATGCTCGTTCAGTTTCGAGACAGCTCTTACAGATGCTGGATTACCTCCTCGGCATACGTTGCAGCAGCGAAATGTGCCGATGTATAAGACAAATATACCTCTATGTCCAGCTGGAGTGTTCACAAACGGCACCTTCGTAGTTTCGATGCGACCATACAAGAAGAGTGAGATCGAGCGGGTCAGAGCCATCACTAGACCATACTCAGCTACTCATGGTGAGCCAATTGCTTGGGGCTGGGACGCTGTTGAGCGATTGGGAATCAAGGATATCAGTAGACCTGACTGGGGTGATCCACCTTCTCCCATTACCCAAGACGCCCTTCAATTCGGATTCGCGCATGGGGATGAAGATAGTGTGCCGGTGTTTTGGGGCTGCGGTGTTACTCCTCAGCAAGCTATCATCAGTGCAGGTTTGAAAGGTGTGGTTATGGGTCATGCTCCGGGACATATGCTGGTCTTGGATTGCCGTGATTGGGATATTATCCGTGAAAGCAAGCTTTTGTCGGCGACTGAAGAAAGGGCAAGGGCAAAAAAAGAAGATGCCATAACGGGGGGTGAATTTCCTCTAAGTTATTCAGGAATCGAGCCTACAGAATAATTGCTCTTTGTGCTTGTCATTACAATTGTATATAGGGAATACGAGGGTTAATGCTCCTGCTGGAGTTCACGGTTTAGCAATTACTTGTAGGCATAAATCAAGTAGCGATATGAATATTCCGTAATTACACATCAACTTGTCAGGCCTATGTTTGCTGCGAGTCTGTAAAACATAAATTCTTGACAGGAGAGCTCCATGAAGAATCAGACCCCGCGCGAGATTAGGACTTCCGACGGGGGCTCGGGGTTCTTAGCCTGAAGTTTGAGTGGATTTCCGAGCGTGATAGCGCTACACCCCACTAGAACGAACCTAGGCTTCCTCGAAATTGACGCTGTGAATTTCCAGAACATTTCAGCCTCAGCTGAGCAAGACAGAAAGTGACCAAACTGTACCAATTGCGATGAGTACAACCCGAAGACGTTCCAGCCGATTACAGACCCCGCATTCTCTAGGGGACCCCTAAAAGCATACTTAGCCCGAGCTCTGGTGCTGTTTGTGGTTCGCACGCGTTTACTTCTGCAACCCTACGGCGATAGATGGTCTTGTCATATCCACAATCCATGATCGCAATCACTGGAGTGCATATATCTCCACAATGAACCAAACCCGAGAGTCTGGGACAGGCCAACGTGCTTCAAAAGTTTCGTAAGTCAGAAGCTATAGCTTCGCTGTGGTATTGTGTGCTGACGTTGCCCGCCTGTAGCTGCGAGAGATGTAGATATCGGAGAGTGAGTAACATGTCAACGATAAGCATTTGCCTGCATGGAGATTCTTATACTGATTTCCTCCAATTACAGATAAAATGTGATCGTACACAACCATGTCCGCCATGTCGGAAGGGGAAGCATGAATGTGTCTATCCTCAATCAGAAAAGTCAAGGTAAGATATTCAGCAACTCCGCCTGTGACCCCCTTCCATGTGCTAGTGGCACTTACTTACTTGATATCTAAACATAGACCTGTGCCAAAAGGATATGTACAGGCGCTCGAGGGTCAAATAGCGTCCCTCGAGCTATTTATTACGAAACTCATTGCAGCAGACGCACCAAAACGAGATGAGATGTTAGCTAATTTCAGTGCCTCCACGAACCATCTGGCCGTGCCGCCTGATCGGGCGTCTACATCTCCTACGGCTGGTTCTTCTATCTCGGCCAGCATTCCTATTCGATCCCGGACTGGACATCGGAAGCTCAAAGATGGAAACTCGGCGGAATTCTATGGTGCCACGAGCTTCTTCCAGATCAATCCTTCCGAAGAACTGGATCATACATCTCCTACCAATATGTCGACTGGCGACTTTGGTTCTGTTACTACGAAATTAGATACTAACCACCCAATTAGTCCTGGGGAGCAAGTCACTAATGCTTATTCCTATCTGGCTTTTGCTCCTAATAGTGAGATATGCACCTACCTCATGAGGGTATTCTTCCAAAATCAGTATCAGTACCACATGTGTCTTTATCGCGAATACTTCCTTCGGGACTTCGATGCCGGTTCTGGACCCTACTATTCAGATCTCCTGATGTATGCAATATGTGCAATAGGTGCTCTTGCTAGCGAGCAAACTGCTCAAAGAGAGTTATCAGATATGTTCTCCAATCGTGCGCAAGAGCTCCTCTATGGTTCTGCGCTGGAATCGCCTAATCTCACAACTCTACAGGCCCTTATCCTACTCGGTCACCGAGAAATTGGACAGGGGAAGACGTCTAAAGGATGGCTATTCTCGGGCATGGCTTTTCGAATTGCTCATGAAATGGGATTACACCTCGACCCTACTAACTGGAAAGGTTCTCATGACTCCTGGATTGACAGAGAAATTCTGCGGCGGACATACTGGGCGGCTTTCATAGCTGATAAGCAACTCAGTCTGTATTTCGGCAGGCCACCTGCTTTGCACCCCAGCGAGTCAGACGTTCACGATACCGTACGCATACCATACCCTCCAGAATGGAAGTCTCTGCTCAACAAGTACATTATGGAAGGCACGTCCGAGACTGCTTACGAAGATGGTCTTGCATTGGTTGCTTCTTGGGTGCATCAGATCGAACTTTGCAAGATTTTGCATCGCATGATCACGAAAGTGTTTGAAAATCGATGCGCAAACACAGATGCCACTGTTTTGGCAACCTCAATCACAGAAATTCATGTTGCGCTGGCTAAGTGGCTTAAGGATCTTCCCACAAAGCTGCATTGGACGAAGTGGACAGTCGGACATGTACCTCCGCTCGTACTTCATCTCCAGTAAGCTCGCAATCTCATACTCATCTTGGAAGTACTAACAAATAGCCAAGCATGCAGTATCACACGGCCATGATAATCCTCCACCGGCCGCCCAGACCTGCTTTCAAAGATCCAGGAATTGGCGCAACCGAGGATGTTCAGATATGTTATGAATCATTAGAGACCGTCCTCAAGCTTCTCCGAATGCATTCCAGCAATCCCCACCATTACCCGCCTAGTCATCTTCCAATTACGTTCGTCCACAGTCTTGCAACTGCAGCGAGTATTATCTTAATGAAACGATATATAGAGGGCTCTTCCTGGAAGGAGCCTGCAATTGCAAGATCTTTGGACCAAGTCTTGGAAGCTCTTGATGGTGTATCCCATACTTGGACCTGCGCAAAACAAGTTAGGGAAGTGATCAATTCCGCAGTGAAGGGAACTTCTAAGCCTGACCCTCAGAATGGCTCTCCTGAGAGTTTCGATTTCATGGGCGGATTGCTTGCTACTCAAACTAGCAGTTCCATGGACAGTATTGACTGGAATGGGGTCACCATGGACGATGCGGAGTTTGAGCTTCTCATGGCCAATGACTTTACCATTGACGGCTCAGCTTGGCCTAAGACTTCCCTCACCGACGACGCCACAAGATGATCAATACCCTTAGGTCACTGTCACAAAATCATGGGGTTGGGGCGCACAGACAGCTTACTGTCTCTTGCGAGTTACTGCTAGCACAAAATGAAGCACTCTTTCCGGATAAAACAGCACACGACCTAAGTTACGCAAAGTCGCTTCTTAGCTAATTATCATTTTATGGCGAATCATATTTCAGCATGCAAGATAAGTTCTAATCGAGACGCGTCTAGCTGAGCGACACCAGGGTCATCTGGCATGAAGCTAACGGAGTTTCTCCGCCGCTGTATCATCGGAGACTTGGACAAGGCTAAAACATCCATGTCGACCGGCCAGAAAATCGGCAAAAATGACCTTATTACTACCGTGCATCGTTGCTATTACTACCCTTTACAGAGATAGCACGACGTTCAAAGCTTCTTATCACGCCCGACCCCGCCCCGCGGTCGTTCAAGACCGCTAAAAGCATGATTTTTGGAACCAACGCCATCATATCGGGAATACTTATATTAGAATGGTCTTGACACTGTTTAGAGGACTTGTTTCCCGTTGTGAATTTATAATTTGAAGCAGATAACTTGCTGTTGTGCACTTCTGCTTCAACTACTGACTAAATCACGACGAGAATGGAAGTACCTCATCATGACAATGAGAAGATGGGATCTCTCAACGAAAAAGATGCTGGAAATTTAAAACAGAACCATGACGATGCTGAAGTCGATGTCTATATTGACCCCGCAAAGGAAGTCAAACTTCTTGCCAAACTTGATCTTGCTTTCACCCCAGTGATTATGCTGGTGTACTTGTCCTGCTTTTTGGACCGCTCCAACATTGGTATACATACCCTCATAACTACAATCAGTTCTTGAGCTAATGTGATTATTTCAGGAAATGTGAAAGTCGCTGGTATGCTGACGGATATCCACGCCACCAATCAACAATTCTCTACCGCCGTTTCAATCTTTTACGCAACCTATGTGACCTTCGAGACTCCGGCCGCAGTCCTAATGAAGAAAGTGACTCCGAGAGTGATCCTGTCGACACTTTGCGCCGTCTGGTCGCTTACAACTATTTTCACGGGATTTGTTCACAACATTGGAGGTCTTTATGCGACTCGGTTGATCCTAGGATGCTGTGAAGCTGGATTATTTCCTTGTCTTAACTTGTACTTGACAATGGTGTATCGTCGAGAAGAGCAAGCAAAACGTGTGGGGTATCTTTTCAGTTGTGCAGCGCTTTCCGGAGCATTTGGTGGTCTTCTGGCTTATGGTATTCTTCAAATGGATGGAGTGTCCGGGGTTGCAGGCTGGAGGTTCGTCATATTATTCACAAGGAGAATTGGCATCGGATACTGACAAACACAGATGGGTATACATTATTGAGGGACTATTCAGTGTTGTCGTGGCTGTTGTTGTCTGGTTTGGTCTACCTACGGATCCAGGCCAAGCGTGGTTCCTCAACGCTGAGGAGAAAGAAATGATGAGACTGAGGGCAATCCAGCGACAAAAGTATATGGGTAAGGCCATTCTTGACCCTCAGATGGTCAATCTAAGCTCACACATCTGCAGGATCAGAAAAATTCTCCTGGGAGGAGTTCCGAATAGAGCTCAAGGATCCTAAGCTATACATGAGGTCAGTCCCATCAATGAGATTTCGGAGGTATTCTAACATCACTCCCAGTGCCGCCATCCAATTCATGCAGGATTGTCTCCTCTACGGATTTAGCACTTTCTTGCCATCGATTTTGAAGGCGATGAATTACGACACATTGCAGGCCAATTACCTCACTATACCTGTCTACATGTGGGGAGCTATTAGTTTCCTGTTCTTGGCATGGATCTCTGATAGGATCAGTTTGCGTGGACCAGTAAGCACCTTATCTAGGCTGATGGTATTGCTATGAAGCTAATCGTCATATCAGATTCTGTTCTTTGCCAACATCTTTGGCATCATTGGGTACATTCTTCTGCTCACAGTAAAGAGTGAAGGTACGTCAGACTAGATATACTAGACATGATAATCAGTGAAACTAACCCTTCGTTCTAGGCGTCAAATTCTTTGCCACTTTCCTCTGCGCCATTGCCGTGTACACTGGTCCGGGTCTTAACATAACCTGGCTGAATGTTAATGTCGCGCCGCACTATCGTCGAGCAACAGCTATTGGCGTGCAACAGTCCATCGCCAATACCGCCGGTATAGTCGCTGGACAGATTTACCGAACGGCTCCATATGTTCTCGGGAACAGCTTTTCCCTAGGAGCGTTATGTCTTTCACAGATTTTGATTGTGGTTAAAGTCTTCTATGTGAAGCAGCAGAACAGGATGAAGGAGAGAATCGAGAGCGGGGAGATCGAGGACAAGAGGAAAGTCAAGACTGGCGATCATGAGTTGGATTTCAAGTATCATATCTAGAGCAAATATGCTCAAATGCTGCTATTTTATCTCGGAATAAATTCAAATTTTTATTCAGCTCTTGTGTTGGTTGGTCGTCATCACCCACATAATTATAAACCTCGAAACCTGAATTTAGATTTCCATGATACAGGAACTATTCCAGTTTAGAACTAGCGCACCAATTAGTCTAATCGTGAACGGTTCCCTCAACTTCAATATTCACACGATCAAACTTCGAAATCTTCTAAAAACTTCAACAATTCCCAATCCTGGCTTCGCTCCACCTACCTATGCCATCTGCTTTTCATACTTTCAAGCTCGTACCAGCAATGGCGCAAACTGCTCCCTCAAGGCAATCGCAACCACAACCTGCACCTATATTACCACCATCAACACCAGCAAATTCGCGTCCATCTCCAAATTCTGCTCCAAACTCTGCAATCCACCATAATGTCTCGACACCGACGATGACACCTTCATCAGAATCGCGCATGCAACCTCCTTCTCTGCCACGTTCTCTCATGACGCCTGCCCGCGAACTGCGCGAAAGTAGTGTCGCATCAACTATTGGTGGTGGAAGTGCGACGCGCAAACCTCGTCAAAATCTCGATGAACGCGATCAAATTAAAGCGATGAAAGCTTGTGTAGAGCAGAAACATAATTTCAAAGAGGGGACAAAATCTCAGTTCTGGAATGGTGTCAATGAGTCGTTTCGACAAGAAACGGGGAAGGTATTGGCGCAGATGAGTGCGACGGTGGGGAGGTTAGTAGAAGCTAGGAGGCGTCAGGTTTGTGATTGGGAAAATGGTGTCATTCCTGACAAGCCAGGCGGAGAGCTCAATGACCTAATTGACGAGTGGATGGAATTCTTAAAGGTCGAGGATGCGGACGCTGAAGCAGAGAGAATGAGACAAGTGGATGCTAGGAGGAAGGTGGAGGAGTCAAGGAAGGAAGCAAGAAAAGCGGCAATTGCAGCGGAAACATTAGCACAATCGCAAAACCCAGGTGTTAGACTTGCATCAGGACCAGCTCCACCTCAACCTATAGCTGATATGGGACAACCGCAATCTGCTACAAGTGAACCAGGATATTCTCAACCTCCTACTCCGTCTCCGTCCCAACCCAACGGCCAATTTGATACCAATGGGTTGCGCCCACATAAGCGACGAAGAACAACAATGAACGATCGCGTCCAAGAACAAATCCACCAAGAAGCAGCGTCCGCATCCGCGTCCGCAGCCACATACGCACCTCCACCCCCAACCCAACTCCAAGTCCAAACCCAACCTCAACCCCAACCTCCACCACCACAACACTACTACGCCCCTCCTCTACCACCGCCCTCCCCCCCTCGCCGCGTCGTCGTAGAAGGCGCCCTAACCAAAGAAGACTGGCGCGACATAATGGGCAACGACGCCCGCCTGCGCGCGCTCGAAGGCAAAATGGAAAAAATCGAAACACTCGTCACGCAAAACAACAAAATGCTCCTGCAACTGCTCGCGCATCAAGCGAAGGAAAAGGACAGCAAGGAGCGGAGACACGATGAGGAGGATAGAGTGCCGGTACATCTAGATGCGGAATTTGAACGAGATTACCTGTGAGCCCAACCAAGCCAGCCATTACCCTCTCTTGCTCTTGTTATGTGGAAGAGAATTAAAAAGATTCAATTTATGCTGAGATGTTACTTTTTTCTTACTTGAGGACTGGTCGATATTCGAAAACGCCGCTGCCGATTAATTAGTAGATCGAGTGTTTGACACGTATAATTCTCCCCGTGGTATTCTCCTCCTGTCGATATTCGATTCTACGCCAGATGTGTAATATGCGCTGCAGGAGGGGAATTGGCTTGTCGGTCTATATCTTCCGCCCATTGAGCCGGAACCTTGTATCCGAGTAAGTTTGTCGGGATTTTATCTGTGTTATATTTACTAGATTCGCGCTCAGGATGAATAGGAAACTGATAGTATGTCAGACAAACATGGCTTTTCTCCATTGAATACGCTTTCACATTCCTCTTGGAAAACCTTGGCGCCCACATGCATCTCTCTCATCACGCATCCATTCTAGATCTTGCTTCCCAACGTGTTTCTTACGCAGGCGCAACGGAATTGATATCTTCCTTACTATTTCATATGCAGCGGCGTTTGATGCTGGAAAAGGCAGTGCATTGCTTTGCTTTGGGAATTTGTACTATTACTGCTGATTGGTATCTTTCATTGTCTTCGGGGCATTTCTGTGGTGGTATGGTGGGGTTGATGGGAGATGGGAGGGGGGTATCTTGAAGGGACGCTGGCTAGGCTGGGCTGGACAGGCTGGGGAAGAATCATGAGAAAGGGAATGGAAACGTATAGGATATACTTCGGACATGGAACTAGGAACGGAATTGGACTGGAGACACAGAAAAAGGATGTTTTCTATCAAAGGAGAGAGACATCACAGGGCTGGTTGTTGGATTTCGATCGGAGGCTCTAAGAAGATACTTTTCTTGTCTTATCAGGAAGATGGAAGATGGAACCTGGAAAGGTTACTGGTGTTTATACTGGTGAACCGGGCTATATACTCGTGCATATAAGCACGAAATTGAAGGGTTCAAAGGATGGAAGGCATTATGTCTTAAGTAGGCCTGGACAGAATAAAAGAAATCAGTAAATAAGACTTGAGATCAGTGGAGGTGATTGATCGATTGTTTTTATATTTTTCTGGCCAGTCCTAATTCACTTCGTCCTATTCCACTTCATTCCATTTCACCTTGTCCTATCTTACTTCGTCCTATCCTATATCATTTTATCCTATTTAATAAGCTAGTTCTTCTAGTCCTTCTTATCTTCTCTATCTTCTCTATTTATCTCTTTTATATCTTTATATCTATTTCTATTTGCCTCTAATATCAATCTTTATTTTATCCTCTTTCTTTTCTACCCTATTATCGATTTATATACCCTCCTTTTCATTAACTAACTTATATAACTACCTCTTATTTCTATATCTCTTTCTCTATCTCTTACCTTTTATCTTTCACTTTATATAGTCTGTTATCTAATAGATATCGGAAGGGTCGAGCTATATACTGGAGAGGGCAACCAGAACAGATTGAGAATAGCGAGGAGGGAATTTAGAACTTCTCGAAGGAAGCAGCAGCGGGAAAGGTCGTTGTAGCGTTTTCTAAAAAGCAAAAAGCAGAGACCTGATAGCAATGCGGTGTTTCTGGAGAACGCCTTGCAAAATCCTGATGATCAGATCCTTGGAGTCGATGAAAATTTAGAAGTATGGTGATGGCGGGTGGTCCTCTGGTTGGAGGAAGGTGGACAGGTAGATAGAAGCACATACGATATATGTATTATTGAAACCATATTACATTGAAGTACGAACATGTGAACTTGCCATCATGCCTTTGCAATTTCTTCCTCAAAATCCGAAAATAGTTATCATGCTGCTTGCTATGGTTCAATGTATCTCAATCACCTCTAGCGAAAGTATGCCCGTCCTTAATCCCTGAACCATTTCACCTTGTATCAATCCATGGACGTACGACTCCCCAAGAAGAATTGTAATGCTGTCTCGAGATCGCAAAACGTAAGGCACTTCTCCCCCAAGCAAAATAGCAATTTGGTCCCCATATTCAGTAACTAGCGGTCCTATACCTATCCGTCCTTGCATGGTGACGAAAAATGACCGCTGAAAGCAAAAGTTGTATGATATGCTGGTGTATACTTCCGCGTCCCCTCCGATTGATAGGCTTTGCAGTAGAGATATAAGCTCCGATGTTGAATTTGCACTGGTAGAGTCGGTGCTTAGGTTTTCGTTTCGGGAAAGGAGGCCTAGCAAGTAGGCTGAACCATCTCTCATGGCTTGCGCCTCCGTTCGTCCCCCAATCAAATAATGCCCAGCTGTGGTTGCTTTGATGTAGGTAGTTAGCCACTCTGCAGCCCCCCATACTGATAGTAGTGGTGCAGCTGTTTTCCATATCATAGAATGGCAATCATCTATCCTCCTCCCGCCTGACTCAATTCCGTCGGTAAGTCGAACAGATCTAAGGATAGTGTCCACCCGAAGACCATTGAGTTTGAGGATTGACAGATTTTTCGATTGATGGATTTGTAATGCCAGTCCTCCGCAGGCCATGTAATAATTTGGGAACCCCAGTATCCCTTCGTCCGTTTCGTGGGAATGAGAAATCCAAGATAAACTCTTCGCAAGGTGTCTCTCCACAACAATGGAGTCAGACCAATTAGGAACCCAGGATGGCAACTTCTCCCACACGTGTTTCGATTGCGTAGGACTTATTCCCTCGCTCGTCGCGAATGTGTTTGTTCGGGTTAATGTGGAGAGATTGTTGTATTTGTTGAAAATGTAGAGGGCCACTTTCTTATAAGTTTCCACAACATCTAGTCCGTAGTCCGGACGAAGCGCATCCGGTAAATTGGTAAGATCTTGCCCTTCTTTAGTGAGACCAAGCAGTCCGTATACTTTGTCTCTTTGGTCGGTAGCTTGAAATTTGGTAGATGTCAAGCAAAGTAGAACGTCAAGGGCCCAGGGTGTGTTTGATCTTCGTATACAAGACATCACGTCGACATTGAGCAATTGGGCTGGAATATGCTCTAATCGAGTATATCCCCTCCGTCGAAGCCACGCTGCTGCCCAGGATAGTTTATGCCAGGGATACTGGTGCTGTCCATGAAGGATGATGGGGTCTTTAGCTGATAAAGCCACCTCTTGTATAACCCATACTCTGGTGAACCATGGGATTCCGAGAAGGTGCTTGAAATGCTGCCATTTGGTATCGTCCCATTTTGGTAGACCGGATAATTGGAACTTTGATTCAGAATATACCGCGAAAGGAATATCAGCTACGGTTTGTGCCTTGGGATATCTTTCCCGAAAGATATCGTATATCTTATCGACAAGAGTCCATGCTGAAGAGTTCGAGTCGCTGTCATCTCCTAGCCAGACTATAGTCCTTATCGCTTGTTTATAGATCGTTCCCATCAGTGCCACTTGCTTAGAGCGTTCCGCATTATCCTGTTGGTTAATACACAATTGATCGGCCCAAATCCATATAGTGGAGTGAGATAAGTCACCGCTCGTCACAGTGAATTGCTGCAGTCGTTTTAATGCATCATTCAAACTTCGGCTGACATGTAAACCTCCACCATTTACCCCTACTAGAGAACTTTCCTTTCGTGGTCCCCAGCAGTAACTAAGTGCATAGTAAGGAGGTGGCTCTTCCAAGGTAAACGATTTCATCTCCCCTGAAATGATGCCTTGAGCACTGTTGTCGAATCGAAATAGCCGAATGGAGTTCGAGCTCAGAGGTCTATATTCCACCGCTTGACGGAGAGCCATACTTTCTGGTTCACATGTAGACGACTTGGACGATGGTAATATTTTTGGCTCCCTTAAATCAAATGAATTATGGTCAGTCCCTTTAGTCACCAGAGTCGTGGGTGAGACTAACCAAGCTCACTTATTCTCACATTTTACCCTGCCAACAATCTCATACGGCCATGAGTCGAGGTGTGACAGTTCCATGCCGCGATTTAGAGGACAGTAGTGTCGCACTGCCGCACGCCCTATGCTCCACTCGGTAATGAGTTGTTCTTCAATTTTTGATGAAATCCAAACGAACAATAAATTAGTGTTTGACTGTCAAAACAGCCTACATGACCTTGGAAATTCTCAAAGTCGTGGTATTCGGTCTGAATGGGTCACCGAATTGCAACGAATTTCACTGGTTTATGCCCGATCGCCTGCAGGTGTCAGTCAAAATCTAGACACCATCATTGTACACAGCCTCACTCGGTTGCGCTGTAAGCCGCCCGTTGCAGAATTGTGTGCCCGACTCAGCTTATATAGGTTGATATCAGATCGCTCATGCTGTGATTGGTGGCCTGGTCATCAGTGTGAAAGCTCCAAGTGAGGTTTTCCCGTTCCCCCCCCCCCGTCCTGCTCTACGGCACCTTGCCTCACTTTGTAATTGAAAAATATAAAGGTGAAGGTCTCGAAGCATTTTTTACGTTGTCGCAGCGGCTCTAGGTTCGTGCATAATTCTAATTAGCAGAGGATCGTACTTTCTTCTTTAGACAGAAATAGAAGTAGCAGCGATATCTCAATCCCTTCATCCTGTTCTATATTACTCTATCCTATCTAATAAGCTAGTTCTTCTAATCTTTCTTATCTTCTTTATCTTCTCTATTTATCTCTTTTATATCTCTATACCTATTTCTATTTACCTCCAATATCAATCTCTATTTTATCCTTCCTTTTCTTTACCTTATTATCAATTTATCTACCCCCTTTTTTATTAACTAATTTATATAACTACCTTTTATTTCTATATCTCTTTCTCTATCTCTTACCTTCTATCTTTCGAAATAAAGTACCTTCACCCCAAAGCCCAGCTCGCCTCGCCTTAAGTCAACCTAATTAGTATCCAACCTGAAAGATTTATACCGGGATCGCGATCAGCCCACTAGACCGAAGAGAGGAGGATAGGTAGTCAGTTTGGAGGGGTGTCCAGGAGATAAGGAGTCGGTCGAAAAGCCGAAGAAAGAGAAAAGGGAAGGGAAGATGTCAACTAGCATACATCAGTTAAAAGCATGCTCGCTCCAAAACCGTTACCATAAACATCAATCCCCCTCACCCTCACCCTCACCATCAGCATCACCATCACCACACAAAAACAACAAATTTCATAATATTTTTTTATTCTTTTTTTGTATTATTCATTTCCCTCTAATCTTTTTCCTTTCCATTTCCATTTCATATCATCTTCTTCTTCTTCCTCATCCTCTTCTCTCTTCATCTTCATCCATTCACGCTGGGTATGTTAACTTAATCTCTCTCCCCTCCATCCCTCAACAACTTGTTTCTCGCTGTATCCATCTCTCCCCCCACATGAACCCCATATCCCAATCCCAGACCAGACCAGACCCAGACCAGATCCCACTTTACCCACAATACGCCTTATAAACATACACCAGAGAGATGACCATTCCATTCCATTCCATATCAGTTTGAAGCTCTTTTCTGTCCCCCCCTCCCACCCAGCATGCCTTCATCCATCCATCCATGTCTTCTTTCCCGCATCCTTTCTCATAAGAAGCTTCTTCTCTTTCATCAACTCATGCCGACCCCTCATTATGAGAATAAAAAAGCGAAAATTGCCACACGCCGTGCTTTTTCTTTCACTACTCCCAGCTGAGTGCTTTTTCTGGCGCATGAAACAAAAATAAAAATCTCGAATAGCAGATATGTTCTCGCTACCTGCGCTGCATCGCCGTGCCGAACCAAACATGAAAAATCAATTTTGCATCTGAACAACCATATGTATGCATGCAAGTCTATATCAAAAGAACCCCCGCCAGAACCTGTCGAACAAACCCAGTAACCCAGTGGGCAAATGATTTATGAACCCAGAGCCAAAACCGCAGAAAAAAAAAGTTGGGGTGGGGAAAACAGAAGAGAAAAACCAAGTCAGAACAGCCCCAAACCAAACCGCTTTGCAAATGCATAGATCAAAAGACAAAATATATCACCTGCAGGAGAGAATTTTCAAGCCGTCTCTGTTTCGTAAGCAGTGCTGTCCCAGATGAGAGAAATCCATAAAACCTCAGCTCACTCGGAGTCACTCCTGGTGTCAAAAGTAGCTGCTAAAACAAACTCTCAATTGACAGTCCGACCGTTCTTATAGACCAAGTGGAGCGTACATCAACGTCTCTTCCACTCTTTGCAAAGGATTCCGCACTTAATATGTAAAAAGCATCCAGCTCATCACAAAGTTACTCGAATCGAGTGTCTTCCCAAACATTGTGCACAATGAAGCTTTGCGGTTATCCGAACAACGAACATTTATCGAGAAACTTTAGTGCCGATTGCTTGCTCTCTAGCAACCTAACCACCTTTTCTCTCTGAAGCGTTGCTTGGCGGCTTCTCACCATGGGATTGCCCATTGGTGTTCTTCGCCTCGGAAGGAGGGCCGCGCTTCTTGCCTTTGTTGATCTTTTGCCAGTTATTAGATCCTCCAGGTCCGTGTCCCTCGCTCTTAGCAGCCCTCGTATGGCCGTTAGGCTTCAAGTTCTGTGGATTTTGCTTGGACGAGACCTCGGTCGAACCAGAAAGCTTGGAGTTCGTTTTTGGCTGCTCGGACTTGTGGTTATCTGATTTGTTCGTTGATCCATTTACCTTATGATTTGACCCAGAATCGTTCTTTCTATTGACAGTAGGGGACGGTGTGCGCGTTTCATACACCGGCGAAAGATGAGTGAATTCCTCACGAAGCAGGTCATTCTGTCCGATGGCAATATCAAGCGGTGACATACCACCAGCTTGGATGTTACGGGTCAACTTATTCCGTGAATTGGGAGAAAGCCGTAAGTTTCCATTGGCGTAATCTGCAGGAGACAAACCATTAGTTTGGTAACTATGTGTCCCGTTCATCGCAGCTGGGGTTGGACCGGTGGAGCCATTGACAACAAGAGGTGCCTTGTCTATCGGGAAATATCGCGGGTCTTTCGGTGTAACCTGACCGGAAGGGCCCTCTGCAGAAGCATCACTACCCGTGGCCGACGCGCCAGACATCGAATCAATGGAGCCTCTTGTCTGACTACTTCGATCCTCGAACACCGAAGCGTCACTGGCGGCCGAAGTCTCCCAGCTTGAGCTAAGACCGCCTGCTGACGACGAGCCATTGACAACTAAAGGTCCATGACCGTTGACAGGGCGAGCATTAGACTTGGGTATTGACTGTTGAGACGTAACAGCAGTAACCGGCGCCGCCGATGTTGAAGAAAATGTTCTGTCGTGGCCTAAGGGAGATGGTGATCGTGAAGGGCGTCTTATCCTATCTCGTATCGATGGTGGCAACTGATCTGTCGATAGTCGTCTCCGATTTTGATTAAGGTCGCCGAAAGATGGAATTGCCAAAGGTTGCATGACCTCTCTATGGAGTAGATGAGATGGTTGTGGCTCGTTAACATAGTACCCGACATATTCCTTGGGAGCATTCATTTCAGGCGGAGTTGTGGCCAATCGTCTTGCATCGAAGTTGATGTCTGATGCTTCATCTGCAATGAAACTTGGGACAGGAGCACCGTTCACTTGCTGCCGTGACGGCTGCTGGTAAATGCCAAGACCATTGGTACTAGGAATGCCATTTCCTTGCAGAGATAACGGCGAAGGAGCTGTACGGGCTCCGGGCTGCGAATGGGAGCGGATTGAGCCGTTTGACTGGCCTACAAAGGAGCTTGATCCATTGGTGGCTGATGACCTGTGCATGCTTCGTCTTAGCTCTGGCACAGCGGCTGTTAGTTGAGGCGAAGAAGGATTTGTGCTCGAGGTATGATAACTATACATCGGAGTACCGGGATACTGCAGGGGATAGAAGTACATGTCTGCTGGTCGCAGCGGAGCCGTTAGTGGGGCTTGATCAAATGAGCTCGTCCTACTTCGATCCGTAGCCTGTTGCTTAACTGGATGGCCATTGCCCTGTATCCGGCTTTGGGCCTGCACATATGCTTGTGCTTGAGCATGAGCATGAGCTTGCTGTTGCTCGAATGATTGAGCCATCAATTGCAATCGAAGTTGGTTTTCTTGTGTTTGTAGGATGGAATATGTCGTGTACAAATGGTTATGCAGCTGTGCCTGGGCTTGTTGTTGCACCCACTGATCCTGGGAGGAGACGTTAGGTGGTGTTCCGTGTTGTACGTAACCAGGGTTATCGTAGTTCGAATTTGAAGATCGACGGTTGCTATTGGAGGTACGGTTGTGATTATTATTATGACGACCGCCACGATGGCCCCCTCTCCCATTTCTATGCGGCGGATGGCTCGCTGTAAGAGTGGGTTTCTTCGACGGAGGTGGCTTCTCCCAAACTCGTTCCTCTTCTTTCGGAAACTCATACTTTTCACAACATTCGGCCAATTTAGCCGATGCTATCAGATCGAAAGCTCGTCGCAATTCCATATGAAGCCCACGAAAGGAGAAATCGTCCGCGGTGTTTCCGAGGTTTCGATTCACGTTGAACGGTTCCTCCACACATAACATATTATTTGTCGCTAAGCTCCAGCCCTTCTCTTGTTTCGATATTTGCTTTCCACTGCGTACCGATACGACAAGCTTCTCATAGTCGAATTCGTGCGCATAAAATCGAAAGAATTGGAAAAGTAGTTCTCCTAATGTCGCCTGATTTTTGCTACCGAATCCTTTCAGAGCGTCTATATCATCTGCGAAGCTACTCTCGGAACCGTCCTTGGCCGGCAACTTTAGGTGTGGTCGTTGATGTAAAGCTGGTAATATTGGAGAGTCTCGACTCTGCAGAAAATTGATGATCATGCATATCCAAGTGTACGAACTCAATGTGCCGCCAAATGCTAAAAATAGTCAGTGTGAAAGCCCCAGAATCACACAAGGCTGAATGCTCACCAGCATCATTAACCACCCTTGACTTCGTCCAGTGCTTAATGATCATAGCCAAGGGTCTAACTCGAGGATCAATCTCGACGTAAGTCTTAATCATGCGGGTATTCTCAAGGGCTAAGGTATTATTGACATTCATGTCGCAGAATAACTTCAGTTCAGGATCGAAGATCTTAACGATCGGCACCTTTGCAGTGGATACGCAAATGACCTTTTGCATACCACCTGTGAATCAGTTAGTAAAGCCTACATAGATCAAAATCCGGACACTTACTCTTCGCAAGAAGTTCTGCGATCATGCAGACACCCTCTAAGACTTTCCAATCCGTGGTTATGCATATATCAACTGAACCCGTTAGTGGTTATACCATCGTAGAGTTGAAGACCAATTACCATCTGACTCGTCCGTGCACAGCAGATTGCCTGACGACCCAAAAACATGCACCTTTATATCATGACCTGGCCACTCTTTATTGAACAAATTCTCGAGCTTCGCCACGAGTTTCCTCCGCTTCTCCTCGCTCTCAGGTGTCGGTAATAATCGGTCGTAGAGTTCGCGCATATCTGTAGACAACTTTCTCTCCCCTTCCTCTGACAGTTTGCTCTGGATATCCGAATCCTTCAACTTTTCCAGTCGGTCAGTCCCGAGGCTATAGGCCATCCGCCTCCGCGAATAGGCCATGGCCGTTTCATACTGACATCCTCTTCTGGGTGCTGGGGGTGGTCTTTTAGAGGGAAGGGTGATATTCGATTCAGAATACGCCGATCTTGGAGAATGGCCGCTATTCGCATTAGGAGAAGGTTCCCTTGACTCAAAGGAAAATTGCCGGGCATGTTGATGTGGAGTAGAAGGAACAGAATTTGATTGTTGAGAAACAGAAGAGTTTTGATGTTGCACAACAGGCCTTGAGGGAAGTTGAGCCGTCAACTCAAATTTCTTTCCCGGCATCGTCGCAGAAGTCGGGGTGTCCTTCTCTGTTATGAGCGCGCGCTCGCCTTTATTTGATTTTCGTACGTCCCTATTCCCATGACCGCCCCTCGCAGCAGGTTTTGTTTTCCTTTCCGTGGCAACGCCACTCGCAGTCGATCGCTGACCAGGCACTGCCTGAATATGTTGGGCTGAGAGCAACGGGGGAAGTGGTGTGGTCTGCAGTCTCGCGGAGCCCCTGCTTGAAGAAATGAGCCTGTTGTACTGGGCGAGTTGTTGTTGGTGAAATAACGGTTGTTGTGGAAGTAAAATTGGAATTAGTTGGGTGGGAAGCTGAGGGGACCCAGTAATACTCGGCGAGGAGCTGGAAGTGGAATCGGCAAGTGTATTGCGCTGCACAAGTCTCGACCACTGTGCAGATTGATATTGATATTGAGAATTACTCGTTAAAGGCTGGCCCTCCATCAAACTCATAAACCCTTTATGTAGTGATTGTGCGATGTCGTTCTCCTAGCGACGAGAAGAAGATAGCTTGTTTACGGAAACGACAAAGTGAGCCAAAGACGTAATAGGATGGTATTCCCGAGCGAGAGGGTATGGTGGAGGTAGCCACGCGACTGTGAGTAGAATCTCCCTTTCGTCGTTCTCAAGGAGAGGAAATGTCGTTTCGTGTCGGACAATTGTAATCGTAAATCCGTAAGAGAGTGAGCAAGGAATGAAGATTCCCAGAGATGCCTTTCCTTTCGAAGTTTGCCCCCTTTCTGTATATCAATCAAGAAGCGCGGTCCTGATCATAAAGTAATTGTTTCCTTTCCGCCGTTTTGGTTTTAATTCCGAGCGTGAAAATGGATATTCGAGGGTCGAAATTGGGGGTGGGGAAAAGGAACTCGTGGAATGAATTGAAGGAGTGAGTGTGAAGTATATTTACGAGATCTGGCTGGGTGTGTTCAGTCCTCCCGGTCCTCTTTTATTTCGATTCACCAGAGATTCCGAGCAATTCTTTTTAGCACTTTCTTCCGCAGGGTAATTTTTGAGGGATATCTCGAGCAGTAGAAAGGGCACACAAGAAAGTAGGAGAAGAGGCACCGCGGTGGTGGTGGTCCTTTTTGAGGGGGAGGGCTTTGTTCTCAAGTGTACCGCTGTGAACTTTGTATGTACCACTTTCATACAAGGGAGAGAATGGAGAGTGGTGGTGAGTGCTGAGTTGAGTGGTGAGCGACGGGGGTTCTCGACTACAGTTAGCAGCTGGCTTGGGTAGGTACGGGTACAGTACAGTGCAGTAAAGCAAGTTGGATAGAGCGCTGGGACGCTAATAGCCAAATGGTCCGGCAACAGGGCGAGCAAGAGCCACCACTAAGAAGACTTGCGGGACTTTGCTATGAACTGAGTAAGGCACGTAGTAGATAAGTAGGTGAAGCGTCGAGCGCGCTTTCCCTTTCGGCTCTTTAGAAATAGATAGATTTTAAATGAACTTTTATATTGCATCTACTTCCATCGTGGAATATAGGAGGAGATTGAGATCAAGGGAGGATGATCGTTGAGTAAGAATAGAAATAGAAGCAGGCAATTAATGAATCTGTATCTATTCGCATCCGTTTGCCTTCCCAATTAACTTCCCATTCAGAGATGGCAGATGGAGATGGAGATGCAGATGAGGATGGGAATGGGGCTGGTAGTGCAAGCTACTGTCAGTAGGCAAGTCAATCATCCATACATTATCTATTCACAGCCCATTGCGAGCACAAATGTGAACGTACAACAAGTATAAGGAGACATCATATCTTCCATTCAGACTTCTAGACTTTACCTGCACTCATACAAGAACGTGCCCGAGACCGTAAGACATCTTAGACCTGGACAACCCTGATTTTGGCTTGGCATTTTCTTATTCATCCTCGAGGCCTCTGCCTCTCCACCTGGCCCATTCATGCAACCATAGCAGAGAACAACACTTCGATTACGTTTTGTATGGCTGGCCGACTGGATGGCTGAATGGCTTTCTTTGTGAGTCTTTTATTATGCCTGACCATTCAGCGTCCGGTACGACCGAGTGTGACGATGTGACCAAAGATATATATACCTTGATAACCGATGTGCCTACTGCAAAACTAATCACACTTTACTACTCCATACTGTGTTCCCATAAGTTGGAACACAAAGAACTTCCCGGCTTTTCAATGCGATGTAATGTCTATGTTCTACACGGCACAATCGCGAGGTAATCCCACGAATCCCAAGCGGGCGGAACGCACCAAGGTAACAAAAAGAGGTACTTCTCAGCCCAGCTAGAAATGCCATTCCTTTGAGGGGGCAAATATCTCAGCTCCTCTCGCCGCTCCCAAATAGGTATCCCCCAGCTTCTCCATCACTATTGTCTGCCCGTCATGGGTCATCCATGGAAATGCCATTACGCTGCAGGTTTCCTCTGCAGTGAGACGAGGAAGACGAGAGCCTGTTGTGTTGGTGCGGTTATGCTGTGACCGCTGAGTAAAGAAATCATCATACGAAGTTTAGTACCTGGGTAAGGTATTCGCGCAGTGGGATCATAAGTCTGACACGAGGGAGGGGGAAATCTTACAGCTCACGAGAAATTAAAGCCTACATTGAAAGCCACAAAGGAATCCATAATTGGTACCTTTGGTTTCCTCCTTTCAGTCCAACCCAGGGCGTTGGTTGGTTCAATCATGGTCCTTTAATACTTTTGTCAGAGTTAAATTCCCACTTTCGGATCTCTGACACGAAACGGAGGGGTTCGAGCATAATCTGGTACTGTAATACGGCAACGATATTGCCATTTAATCTTGCTTTTTCCTACTCTGTGAAATGTACGTTTCAACACAGCAGACAGCAGACTTCATTTTGACGCGTGTACTTGGCGAACATACACCTAGAGTACTGAGTACTGCACGAAGTACAATGCCGGGAGAGACGTCCCGAACCTTCTCCTGCCAAAATTGACTTTACCCCTTAAATCCCGACCATGGATTCGGATGTCGACAAAGAGACCCCGAAATACCTCGTACTAGGCATTGAATGAACAGAGCAAAGATTAGAAATCGTCTGACCCAAGAATATCCCATGATCCTACGTACGGATGCTTATTCCGGGGTTGTCAATGAATGGAGGGGAAAAGGGAATCCTTCGTATTTGGGCTTTTTCCTGTGCCTTCAGTAGTTAAGGATGTCAATATTATGTATGAAGGGGCAAGGTCCCTCCAAACGACTCTGACGGTGAGTGGATAGAAAAATCTGGGGAAGTGCCACAAGGACATCGAGGTCTCCTTCATCACAAATCCGAGCTATGCCTCATTTAGCCCTAGCCTTGCTCGGCATTTAGCCTTACTCTACCGCCGATGTTTGCTCGAGTTTAAAATGCGCCTGCGCCTGCGCGAGCGCCACAGCCGGGAATTTGAGTTTCCTATCATATGCCCGACCATCCTAAATTCCCAACCCAGAAAAGCAGAAGAAGAAAATGCGAATGGTTTCAAGTCGACAGTCGACATGGAAAAAGAACTTCACGATATCACATCTCATAATTATTTGAGTCAGAACCCAATTGACACAGAATCAGCCTTCTGGCGTACGGTGAGATCAGCCAAAAAGCCCATTTCAGGCATTGCTGTTCCGTGGGCTTGGTCATTCATTGGTCTGAGAAATATATCCGGCCAGCTTTTCCGTACATCTCTTGGAGCTTGTTCAAATTTTTGGTCAATTTGGTCAACTCGAGAGATCTATGATGCTTCGCCAAGTATCGACGAATACCTCGTAGGTAAATAAGTACGTATATACTTCGTACCCGACTCGACTTCTATCAGGCGGACCTCTCCAAGCGTGTGGATCAAAATCGCAATGGAAGACGATTCTGATTCAGATGACTGAGTGCAGTGCTCAATGTATCTTTCTATATGGACAGTCCCCAAACCCCTCTTACAACTGTCATCCAATGCCGGAGGCTCAATTAGGAAGAACTCCGCCGGCCATCCACTCTTGCTTATCCAGACAGGACCATAAACAGGACCATAAACAGGACCATACAATTATTTTCCCATCTCAATATACCTACCTGCCTACCTATCTACCAACCTATCTCCCTCCTCCCTCCTCCCTCCTCCCTCCTCCAGGCTCCAACCCTCCCACTCCCTCGGAGCGCCCTCCTAACCAATCACCGCGCACCTTCCGAAACTGCGAGAGAAGCACCGCGCACTTAATCCGGTAGTTCTCCGCGCAGCCGCTCTGAAGTTATTTGCGCAGAGCAGCGCTACCTAAAGCAGTAGCCTCACACATATATAGCCTTAGCCTTGTGGAAATCGGCACATCCGGATCTCCATTAGCTGCACGCCAACTCAATTTTCCAGCCCTCCATTCCGCATTGGTGCATTTCTCACGGACGTCATCCATCTCATCATGAGATGTCTGCTTGATTGAGTATGAGTATTCTTTCCATTTCTTTGAAATCAGAAAAAAAGTAGAAGAAGAAAAAGTCGGTACGTTCTTCTTCTGTATATCAAGTGTCCTGGAGTTCTTCAACTGTTTTTGTTCTGCAAAGGGAGCTGCATCATTCGTTGGGTACTGTACTGTTTGTTTTTGCTGTCCGGAATCCGCGGAGTGAGTTGATTGATTTGATTGATTACTCAAGCAACGACCTACATTCTTCTATCCGCTGCTTCCTGGTTGCGGCTTGGAAAAACAAACATCTCTTTGTCCATATTTTTGATATTAGTGTCAACAAAATGGGTTTATTGAAATCAAGGTATGTTTACTTCTGTTCTTTTTCCAATTTCATTCATCTTAATGTTGAAAATGCCGTGTCTAACTTGGTCACATAGAGGGGTCACTTTCGCGGTAGCATTGGCAACCTTAATTAGCAACACGCTCTCCTCGGTGCTTTTTCAACAACTCCCAGACGATCCATACCATCTGGCTGGTAATTTTGGATGGTACCTACATTTTGCCAATATTCTCAGCATATTTGGTTTTGTAGGAGCTGTACGGGTAAGTTCTCGCAAACCCCCGAGCTTCCGAAGCTTTCCAATCGCAGGAGTATTTAACCTTCAGAAGCTAATATCTCGTCTCCGCGCAACAGGAACATGCTCTTAGCGTCGCCATCTTCTCGAATTACCTCGTAATCGACACAATCTTGTGCTCCATCCCTCGATTCCTCGTCCTCGCCCTGCTCCAACAATTCTCCGTCTCGCTGTGCTCCCCCGAGGGCTCTTACCTCGACTTCTCCGCTTCCCACGAGCAAACATTCGCTTCTTTATCCGCGCCCAGCCCAGACACAAGCTCGGCTTCTGAGCCCCCCTATTTGGCATATGCGAAGGAATGGAGTCCAGCCGGATGTCGGCGCATCGTGACATTACTGCATGTGACGCTTGCAGCGGGCGTGGTCGCGGCCACGCTGCTGCAGTTTGTGGGCGCGCTGTGCGTGAGAGAGTATGCGAAGAGTCTGTTCGTGAGGGGGATGCTGGAGGAAGGGCGATTGCTGGTGAGTGAGGAGAGGAGGAGTTTGTGTGAGGAGCGGGGGCTGCCGATTATTGAGGAGGATAGCGAGAGGGAGAAGCTGGGGTTATGAGAATAAGATGAGATGAGATGTGAATGACTTACTACACCGGCTGGATGTCTGCGTCCGGAAGATGATGGCTATGATGAGATGGGAATGAAACGGGATGGAACGAGATATGATAATTCGCGGGGGGAAATTTGAGAACCATACCGAGGAAGGAGAAGGAAACTATGACGAAGATGATGATACCAGAGCGCATGAGCACACCATACGCACGACACGAAGAAGTAGACGAGGGAAAACAGAATGGATGAAACGAATTTTGGTATCTGCACATGGGTTAGCACTTATTCGTTTATTTGGTTGGACTGGACTGTTGTATATATCTGCAAGCAAGCGAAGGAAGGGAAAGGGGTACATATATACTTTGTGGTAGGTTTTTCACTTACTTTATTTAAAACTTGATACCCACTTGGGAGTAGTCAATGGATTCAAATCGAATATTTAAATATTGGAAAGTCTTTGGGATTTATGATGGTGACTGGGGTGGTGATGGTGAGGGTGATGCGAGGGCTTTTGTAGCTGTGTGTTGGCCGGAGCTGTAGGGATGTACAAGTAAAAGTGAATAGGTAGCTTGCGCGTGTAGATTTCGGTGTAGATTGTGGGTCTTTGGAGTTTTGAATCTCGGGGAGGGGAGTGATGTCGCGGGAATCTGTTGATATTGAGCTTGTGGTAGAGCAGAGGGAAGAAGCGGGGGAAGGGGAATGAGAACTGTATTGGAGAGAGCTGGAACGAGCTGTGATGATGGATATCGTGTCCTTTCTCTTTAGCCTGGGGCAGGGCTTAGGAGATGGAGCTTTGTTGAGAGGGGAAAGGGGAGGAGAAGTGGGAGAGGAAGGCGAGGATAACGAGTAGGGGAAAGAGAAGAAAGAAGTACAAGGCCGGAGCAGAAAGGAAAGGAGAGTTGGAGAGATAAAGGAAGAAAAGAGAGAAAAGACGGGGGAAATGGTGCCGTTGTAGATGAAGAGGATATGGTAGGTCTGCTAGCCAATCCATATGGAAACCGAGAGAGATTTTGAATGGTAATGAAAGACTGTGGATAGATCGATCGATGCTAGAGAGCATGTAGGATTGATGTTAGAAATGTGAAAAGTAGATAGAGGCCGCTTGCACTCCCAACATCATACCCTTGGTACATCTCTCAGTAGAAGAGAATGTTATTAAGGGTCTGAGACTTGCACCGGTGACGATGTGGCTGAAATACATGCATGCTGGGGTTCTGGTCTATTTCATATTGACATCGCTTATGTCGAGGCTAGGGTAGAAGTGCAAGAAGCGGGCCGACAAGACGAGAAGCAGGACCGGGGAAGCGAGGTGGGAAAGGAGGACAAAATTTGACCGTGATAGGTGACTAACTAAGTTATGAGAGCTTATCGCGAATGCTCTTGACACTAGTTCGGAATCACCTTCCTGTTTTTGGTCGAGTCGGTAGCTAGGAGGTGTCTTCCAAATCGGCCGCTGCAGAGGATGATAAATGATGGACTGCGGGGTCGTCGTAGGTATTTCCGATAAGCGCGGGTTGATCGAGGATGGGAGCAAGTGACTATTTTCGGAGAATAAGTGTACTGTCTGTCAGACACTTCTATCTGACAAGACTGCAATATATTATAGAGAATGGCAGTGAAAGAAACCAGACACATGAAGTTGGCGGGCCGCAGCCACGCACATGTGGTCGACGCCATGCCTTACTTGCACCCACACTCAGTGGGAGAAAGATACGGGAACCCCGAGCCCCCGAGTCCGTAAAAGATACTGTAAAGCAAGATCGAGATATCTGAGATAAAATACTCCTGCCGATGACGACCAAGCCTACCCAGGAAAATCAAGTGCAGTGCAGCGCCGATGTTGCATTCCTTGTCCTCGTCCACACACAGCAAGATACCCCGCCGACGTTCTACCCCACTAGGGCGAAGGAAGCAAGAACTATGTCACTGCAAATAATGAATCGCAATTTTAGCGTCATTGAAGTGTGTAAGAGATAGCTAGCCATGCTTCTGGCAAGGCGGCTAAAAGCACTCCCTAGTTATATGCCTCCAAAGCTATAAAGCTTGTATCCCATCAAATGACTCGATGAATAACGGTCGATGCGATGTGGGGGAATTTGGGACAGTATGAAGATTTTTTCTCTCGAAGGAGGGGAGTGTCGGCCAATGGTGGGGGTGTGAATTCGATGTGCAGGTGGGAAATAAATGCGTGGCTTGCATGAACGAAACGAACCAGAACCGGTATTGGGTGCGGATTTTGGGGGGAGGGGTGGATGACAGATACAGATACAGATACAGAAGTTTCTGTACGGGTTCTTGGGCTCTGTGTCTCTGTGTGTGGGAAACTCGGATCTGGGTGGGATGTGAAGATGCGCGCTACAAAGAGAAACGTGCATATATACTCGTTACGTCTGTGAAAGAAGTACGGTACATTTCGTGCCTCAAAGTGTCTCTAAACCGTTTCAGTGGTCAACTAATAGGAGAAGCTTTTAAGGATACTTCCAGGTTATATATCAAGTTTTCGTAGAGCATTTTGGATATAATTTTGTTTCGTTAGTGCATTTGGTTTCTTGGTTCCCGTCTTGGACTTGATCTTGGTCGAAGAGGGTTCGGAGATGTTCAACTAAAGCGGCATCGTGAGATGTTCGAATCAAGATGTTCTACCGATCGGTAGGGTATGAGCGCGTAGTGCGATAAGGAGGATATTTTTAATTCCTTGAATTAGATTGAAGAAGGATGGTTCTTCCGTGAAGCGGGAGATGAGTCCTGAATGAGCCTCACCATCTTGGTGATATCTCGTCCGCAGACACGGTATGATGGATTCGAGGTTGATTCACTTAGCTATCCGAGGTCCCTCTGGAAAAAAAAGGGGTAAGCCGGGTAAAAGTAGCTTGTTGGGTTAGCCTTTCCTTTCCACTTGACATGTCAATCCGAGCCTTCAACAAAAAATGGTTGTCGTCTGTGGCTTGATCAGTGACACCCAGAAACATCGAACCCGACAAGGATAAGCCGCATCAGGCGCTCCAGAAATTAGCCATCCTGTTGGCAACGGCACATGTTGCACATAATCGTCCGTTTGAGGACTTTGATGGAGTGGTTTCCTGGGATTCAGTAGGGATAAAAGAAGGAAAGCTACGTCGAATCGCTTTGCAGATTCGGCACATCTGGTATCTTCGATGACACGGAATAGCTACTAGATTTCGTGAACCTTTGCGGGTACCAAATAAACCCTTACAACAAATAGAGTTGAGGCATGTGAGTGATTATTGGCGCAGAGTGGAGTTTGAGCATGGTGAGGGGTGAAAGTTGATTGTGGGGGTATCAGACTAGACCAATTGCTCAGTGCTCAATAGGGAGTCTGATACACTTTTATAGCGTCCAGAAATTTGTGGAGGTCATTTAAAAGATAGGGCCGGCCGAGTGTCGATTAGATCTTTAGATGGTGTGCCGTAATCAATATTGAGGCTCCGACGACGGTGTGGGAGAAAGCACAAATGACCAAATCAAGGAGATATAAGTTCTAGTGACAGCAACATATCTCCTTTAGGATTTCTCCATGAGGCTGAATCCAATATCGATCTCATGATGCTTTCAGTGAAACATATTTCAAGAGATCCAAGGGAATAGGTATCAGCCTTATTTCACCTCTTCATTTACACTCATGACGATCCTTATCAGCCGTTTTTGGAGGGCAGGTTTTCGTAAGGTAATTTTGAAAGGAGGGCTCGGAGAAGAGGGGAGAAAATCTGGTACGCGCAGGCTCCCCGTCCTTATCCGATTCGTTTGATGAGAAAGATCCTGTCATGATGATACGACTTCTTTTCTCTTATATCCACACTATGATTCCTATCATACCATCGATTTTGTACTGGGAAGGTGTCAAACCAGGACGGAAAGGAAATGAGAGAAAGCTTAGATCGGAAGAAAAGGTAAACATATTAAGGGACTACCTAGTTCTAGTCATTCGGGAAACACTAATACAAACGATAATACTTAGGAGCGACTACGAAAGCACGCACCGCACAACTCAGCACTGCATGCGAATTCTCCAAGAGTAGATGGGGTATTGGGATGGAGGAACCGACTTTTCAATGAGAAATAGGAACATGAGATGGACCATTTCCTCCCAACGGCTGTGCGCGAGACTTCTGTTCACGCCTACTTTGCCGCTCTCTATGTTGGTAGGGAGGGCAGTAGGCAGAATTGCTACCAAGCTATCAATCCTAGATGAAGGAATGGCAACAGTGTATGGAGTAGGAATTCCTAATTCTTACCATACACGAGCGAATCACCGTCGGCTGGCAATTGTAATTATCTCGTAAGGAATCACAGAACCCAATGGAGGAACTCTGGAGATATTACCCCCTCGCCCTCTTACTTGTCAGCAACTAAGGTGCTCTGCTATCCAATTCCCTTTCGTCCATTCACGACATCTACCTCACCCACTCCTGGATATACCGTACCGTAGCCATCCCACATTTTAACGCTACTTCTGCACCACCACCCGAAGTGAAATATGTCGCAGTTTTCCACCACTGTGAGGACGAGAATCTACATCTAAAGTATAACTAGTAATCTCTGTTTTCATAGCTTTACCCTCCTTCGACCTTGGTACCTTGTACTTTCACCTCATCTCCTTCCCTCCCTGCTATAACTAGTGGACTTGTCGGCGAAGAAAGAGATCAGTGAGCAGTGAGCACTGGACGACAGAGCACGGCGCACTGAGCACAGCACTGCTCCTCATCTCATACTAGATCACGACGGACAGTAAACGGATGTGTAACAGCAACTTCTCTCTCTCCCACCTCTTGGCTCTGTTTGTCGTCTACCCTAATTACTCGACTTACTCAACTCACTCCTCCTTCCATTAAATCTCACCCAGTAGGTTTAATCTAAGATAACCACGAAGTAGAACTAGTACCACCACTACCACCACCAAAAAAATAAAGAACAATCTTCCTTCTTTTTTTCCTTCATCGTTTTTGTCTTCCTCTCCAACGACCGCAACACATCACATCACCCCCCGTCCAGTCAGACAACATAACACCAATTGGGTACTCAATCCTAAGAGTTCAACGCTCTTCTCTCGACGTATATATATAAATAACAGCTTGTTGTTGTTTGCCCTCTTGCTTGAATCACTAAGGGTCATTCCTTTCGTCTACTGAGGTCTTGTCGTTTTCTCCTTTAGCTCTTATCGCTGCAACTTGCTGGATTTCGTCGTTTGGTGGTGAGTTGAACCTTTTTCCCATTGTTCAGTAGTGAGACAAATTTTCTCCATTTTCCCATTTCCCCCCAACACGCCGCTTTCGCTGTTCCGTCCATGAGAACTTTTTTCTTCTCTCGGCTACAAACTCAACCATCTTTTCTCCCATGCGCTCACCATTCGAATTCCTTTTTCACTGAGGGCCATTGGAAACGTTTCTTTTCGTTTGCATACTAATAGGAAGATATTCTGTACAGATCTCCACATCTGCGACCCTCTTCGTCGTATACGTTCCTTTTCAAATCTTGTCGATCTGTCACTGCGGGCTTCAGTTTCGAGGCATTTCAACCGGTTCGATAACTATATATAAATATGTCTTATTACGAGAATCAGCAATGGCCTGCACCTGCTGCAGCTGGGCAACCTTCTTGGGAACAACAGACTCCTCCTGCTCGTTCTGGTATGCTCCCCCCAAAAAATACGATTTTGTCGCCAGGGTGTTGATTGACGTGTGTTACAGGTGCCAGCTCAGCTGTCCCGCGCGAAGATTCCACTGCGTTCAGCACACAAATTGAGGGTACGTCTTGCAAAACTGCATAGGAAAATGGTTCATTGTACATGTGGTACTTTCTCGCGCCAAATGACCTCGAAGGGATCGTTTTGATGGGGGATGACATACACCGCATCACATCCGCCGTGGAGGACATGCACATGGAATCATCCGAATCGACAAGCTGACGAATAATATGCAGAGGTCGACCGTGCCATTGACAACTTGGTCAAGAGCGGAAAGATGTTCAATATGCCTGGTGCTGGTCGTCGCGACTCTATGCCACTGGTCGGTGCATCAAGAACCTTCCCCGATCAATTTGGTATGCATATGCTCATCTGAGAATCTTGATGCACTCTAATTTTTACTACTTAGATCCTCGCATGACTGCTGGGCCACCACGACACCACTCGGTCAGCGACTTCGGGGATGCTCGATCATTCTCGGGGTCGAATCTACAAACCTTCTACGCAAGCCAGCGACATCAACCCTCGCGTGGCGCAAATGAAGCCGAACAAGTGATGCAGGCAAAGAGAAGGATGGCAGCTCAGCGTGAAAGAGAGCTGCGCAACTATCATCAAGAGCAGCAGTACAATCGAAGTAGGCCACCCTCTTCTGCTGTATAAAACTCCTATTTGTCATTATACCCTGTACCCAGCGGTCCATATCACTCAAAATTTTGTACATGACAAATTTTTCCTCTCGCCTCCAATTGCTGCTGTGTGATCCTTGAAATTCGCCACGGATTTCTTTTCTCTCTGGACGTGTATAATATCCACATTTACTGACTGGAATAAGGCGTCACAGCTGAAATCCTTGGTGGCAAACCAGATCGTACCATGAGCCCAGGCAGTGGTATGAGCGAAGACGAACGCCGCGAATTGATCGCTCGACAGAGAAGTGCTCTCTACGGAGAAGGCGCTGCTGCATTCTCCGAGAATGGTGGATTTGACGAGAATGGCACTCCCCGCCCAGCTACAACGGGAGCTGGACCACAATCGGCTCTTGCTGCTTCAGGTATTCGAGGACACTCACCTCTCGCCTTTGACCACTTCAATGCTCAGGCAAGTCAGGCAGAAAACTCGAACCAGAAGACTCCCATTGAGCCCCAATCGGCAACTGGACAGGCTCCAGGTCAGCAACGCTCCCGTGCCAATAGCACCTCGTCCCCCTCCTCCAATCCAACCAGTAGTTTTAGCCTGTTTGAATCTGCTGCTCAGCAGTCTAGTCGAACGTCGACTTCCTCCCCAGGCGGGTCCCCACCACGACAAGGAGGAAAGGCACCTACTAGCGGTGTTGCGCCTATCGGCACCCGTCCCAACCAGGCCGCTAATCCAGCTCTAAAGCAGCGCTCTACCACTCCGCTGCCATCTCCATTGAGTTATGGGTTCGCTGCCAACGACTCGACTTCTGAATCTAAGGATACTAGAACGACTTCTGCTGCTTCAAACCCCAACCCTCAAAGTCAGGCCGAGGGTAGCTTGGGATGGGGATCTAAGGGTGGTGTTTGGGGAAAGAATCTTGGTGTACAGGCTTCTGTTTGGGGTTAATTTATGTTTGGGAAATAAGATAGAAAACGGCGTGCTGGGAAAAAAGGGTACAATTGATGCATACTTCGTGGTGGACTGGGGAAAAAATGAATATCGATAATAGGCTTGGCATGGCAGGCGTATGGAACCTTTTCTCAGTGCCCCTTTGTTGGCAGGTTCTGGTTGGTAGCGGGATGATATCGCTCATGACAAAGTCCCCTTTCGGAGACATTACAAGGCTTGGTTTCTATTCGTTAGGAAAGGGGGAGTTTTCGATTTTTCCACATGGGTAATAAGGGGTCTGGATCTTGCTGCTCTGTGTCTATGGCATTTACGGCGAAAGTATGCACAGTATGGGGGGGATTCGATGCGTTTATTTGTTTTCTTTACTCTGATCTGGGTTGGGTTCTAAGGACTGGGTGTTGCAAATTATCTCTCCTTGTCTTACAGGTTTGGGGGGGGGAGGGAGGTGTCTTTTATTTCAACAAAACAAATCAGGAGCAAACTATCAACATATGGGATGACAAGTCGGACATGGAATGGAATGGAATGGAATAAAAAGTCTCGTTTTCTTGCTGCTGCTATCTGGTACTATCAGTTGGCATATCTGACAGGCGCACTCTCATTTTTTCCGTTCCTAGTTTGCTATTTGGGCATTGGGTGCGTGTTTTGTTCCCCGTCTGGAAGTCTGTCAGTCAGGTGGTTTCTTACGTAAAGCGGTTGCGGGTTGGGGAGATGGATGGATGGATGGGTTGGGGCGTGCCGTTTTTTGTCATGGCTGGGGGTGGGGGGGGATATCTGATTTGGGGTATGCGAGTGTTTTTCGGTGGGGAGATTGGATGGGATGGGATGGGATGGCTGGAGAGTAATTATTTGGGAGAGGGATGCTGGATGGATGGATGGATGGGAAGGGATGGGTACGTTGGAGTCTTACTGTATGTATGTATGTATGTCTGGCAGGTGGGAGTGATGGGATGGGTAATTGAATGAATGAATACGTTACGAATGGCGAATTTGATTGAATTGATCTTGTGAATACCTACTAACTTACATATATCAAGCTTGTGGTGCCACAGAAGTGAGGTGAGTCTAACCTTCAAAGTTCGAAACGGAGTAAACGTTTTTGATACCAGGCTGTCATTATCTCCCGTTTAGCTGCGGAATAAGCGCCGCTAAATTACTTAACTGGACTACAGAGTATATAATTGAACAACCAGTCATATGTTAGAGGAGGTTATTGACAAACCTGCCAAATTCTAGGCCCGGTAACTCAACACCACCTCATCACTTATCAAGAGACAAATACGTTTCAGGTTGAAGTTAGTCAAGACGTTTGTTTGTGCGGCAGCGGTAGTGGGAGCGGTAATGCATAGTTAGTTAGTTCTAGCCCTAACCTAAATGAATAGATGGATTGGATTGATGGGTGTAAGTGTCGGCATTCTAAGACACCATTCGAGAATGTTCGGGGCGGTCTCGAAGTGTCGGTTTGTTCGGGGTGGGTTGGCTTGAGCTGGGTTGTGGGTTGGTCCACTTGCAATTGTTTGCAGGTGAGGAGGGAAAGTGTAATTTAGCGATACTGAGCTACGGTCTGCGGGTAACTGATTGTCTACTATATACTATTACAGTAGGCAAATAAGTGCTGGAGTATCCGTTGCAGGAATGTTAGGGCATCAATAGGCTTTTGACTTGATATCACAATTCCACGTTGGGGAAAATCTTTCCATACATGTGCAAACGCAGAAGAGTTAGTTAGTTAAGCCTGCACCTGTCAGTGCTTCGCCGCTGCTGCGTACCCCTGTTCCCACTCAATTTGTTTTCCCCATATAAAAACGCGAATCGTGCCCAGTGGACATACCCGCATTAGAGGTGTGGCGAGAGGAGCTTAAGATTGGAAGGATATGCGTCGGTCGAGCTTGGGCTAGAGCTTTGGGTTGGTGAGGAGAGTGCTCCAATGCTGCCCCGGTCATGCCGATACCGATCATTCAGCAAGCAGAGAAAGAGAGGGAGAGGGAGAGGGAGAGGGAGAGGGAGAGGGAGAGCGAGGAGAGACATGAAGATGGGAGATTTCCATGGCCAGGGGTCGATGCTTTTAACTTGATAGCTTGCTTGAATAAGATGATCTTGATGCCAATGCATTCATCCGTCCATCCATCCATCATCATCCCGCGTCGTTCAATAAGATGAGAGTAATAGGTTAATGTTAATATTGCTTTTTTATCTATTTCTCCCAGGTCCGACCTTTCGCGTCCAAGGGAAATTTTCCTATTCATCGACACGGCATTAGCTTTTTCTATTTGCGCGATCGAGATCTCGATGGAAAAAGAAAAGCTTTGGGAATAGCGACACGTCCTTTTTCTCCGCTCTTTTGCGCATCTTTGTCTTTATTCGTTTTGTTTACTTACTTACTAAATCTAATTCACTCGATTCTGATAACGACTTCTGCCATTCGGCCATTTCGACCACTCCCAAGCCACGCTTCTATCCATCCTTTTCATAGTCGGTAGTACGATTTCTCGAGTGCCGCGTGTGACGATGATACTGCCGTGAAACCGAAAAGCCTCAACGACATTTACACCTTACACATACATATACACACAGACATAGCAGAACCCAGCACAGAAACCTGACCTTTCGAGTCATTGTTCCTGTATTGGGAAAGAATTGACGAACATTTCTCCTTTTTGCCCTTCCACAAGGCTCCCCAGCCTGTGCAAGGCTTCACTCACTCGCCCGCTCGAAGCCTAGATCCAATGACGATGAGCGATTTGAAGACGCGGTTGAAAGCGAAATTTAGTCGCAGGCACTCCTATAATTCCTCGACGACGGGCTCTTCGAATTCCAACGACGAGACAGCCGCGGGCCAGCATGGTACGGATGTGAATGCAAATACCACGGCCCGGTCCATAGCAGCGAAGAAGACATCGACCCGGAGTTTACGTTCCAAAATGAGCTTACACCAAACCTCGATTTATGCGGGCTCGACCACTGATAAGGAGAGCATGGTCGGAAGTCCGCGGGAGCCGAAGATAATCGACGAAGAGGAGGGGTTTGTGACTTCAATTGCGTCGGTTGCGTCTGTTGCATCTGCATCTGTTGCTTCAGTTCCTTCAGTTCCTTCAGAGGAGGGTGGGCCGCGTACGAGTACTGCGGCTGTGGAAAATGGCGATCGCGGTCAAGGGGTGGTGATGGGAATGGGCATGGTAAACGTAAACGAAAACGAAAACAATGGAATTCGATCTGGATCTGAGGTTGAGCTTGGGGTTGGGGTTGCGGTTGGAGTCGTGGTTGGCGCGGAACTAAGCTTAAACTTTCCAGGCTGCCCGAGCGATCTGCACCTGCACCAACACCAAACTTCCTCAGACCAACAACAACTGCGACTACAATCCAATTCAAATTCCAACGACGACGACAACAATAATAATATTAATAAACACGACAGTACATCGTCGACTGCTGACTTTCCCACTCCCGGTACAGATATACCCAGACTGCTAGAGGAAGACGAAGACAACGAATTAATCGATCAAATCGCGCATCCCGAGAAAGAAGAGGAAAACAATGAAATTCGAGACGACCCGCAGTCAGATAGTACAGAGGTGAAATTTAATGGCCCAACTCCAATAACGCAAAGCCCTATCACCCCAAGCAGTACCCACCAACCCACTCCTCGCAGACCTCCCGAATTAACCAGACGACAATCTCTACTACCACATCAACAGACGAAGTTGATAAAGACACTGCTATCGGATCCGTCCGATCTGTCCGCACAATCGAGAGTTGTCGCTGTCGGAGCCGACTACTTTTCGAACCACGGCCCTGCGACCATCAGCGCGACGATGGTTACAAGAAAGATATGGGTTAAGAGACCGGGCGCCTCAGCTACTTTGGTGACGATAAATGAAGACGATCTGGTAGACGATGTGCGAGATATGATCTTGAAGAAATATGCCAATTCGCTGGGAAGAAGCTTCGATGCTCCGGATGTGACGCTGCGGATAGTACCCAGGGAACAGAGACAGGAACGAACTTTAGGACCGGAAGAACCGATGACTAGGACCCTCGATGCTTACTTTCCTGGAGGCCAAACTGTGGATGAGGCTTTGATTATCGATGTTCCTCTGAGACGTACGCCAAGACCATCTCCGAGACCTAATGGCCATGGACACCATGCAACGTACTATGATGAAGTACGACCGACGGAAGCTGGCTCCGATTACTTTCCGCCGATGCCAATACCCGCTCCCTCGCCAGGCCTGGCAAATAGTGTTCCTGTCGTCAATGCCAATCATCATGCAGCTCCCCTGATTGCACATGCTATGTCCGTACTCACCACCGGCCATGTTCCACCTCTCCCTTCTCCGGGAAGCCAAAGACGGCACCACAGCAGCAGACCTAGGATAGGACGTACACATACATCCTCACCCACAGTTATCGGTGTCCACAGTCAAGCATCAGCTGTAAATAACGGTACGCAATACTCGCGCGGCAAAGCAAGATCAAGAACTCACTCAAGTGCATCAGAAAAATCCACGGCTCCTCCTCCACCGCCCACCTTACCCACTCCTCCTGCTGCTAACCAAGATCTCACCGTGCAGCGAGTCGCGACACCTCCCCCACGTGTATCATCCCCCCGGCCCGGCCCCAAGCGACAGAAGAAGAAAAGCGCCGCGGACCATCCCTCCCTCCCAGCCGGAATGCTCAATGGCGCCGTCCCTCCCATCAACGTCCTCATCGTCGAAGACAACATCATCAATCTCAAGCTCCTCGAAGCCTTCGTCAAACGTCTCAAAGTCCGCTGGCAAACCGCCATGAACGGCCGCGAAGCAGTAAATAAATGGCGCGGCGGCGGCTTCCATCTGGTTCTCATGGACATCCAACTGCCCATCATGAGCGGTCTCGAAGCCACGAAGGAGATCCGTCGATTGGAACGTCTGAATTCGATTGGTGTCTTCTCTAGTAGTGCGAGTAGTAGTGCGCCGTCGGAGAAGGGGTCGGAAGAGGAGCCGGATGCAGAGGATAAGTTGCCTAGCTCGGTGCTGTTCAAGAGTCCGGTTATTATTGTGGCGCTTACGGCGTCGAGCTTGCAGTCTGATAGACATGAAGCGTTGGCTGCGGGGTGTAATGATTTCTTAACGAAGGTATGTACCTCTTCCCCTACCCCTTTCTTTCCACATCACTTTACCTCCCCCTCTATCCGATACATAGAAACTTCCCAATAATCGAACCGCCCGCACTCCAACCTCAAAAGAAGCAAACTAACACCAAACCAAAGCCCGTCAACTTCGTCTGGCTCGAACGCAAAGTCATGGAATGGGGCTGCATGCAAGCACTCATCGACTTTGATGGCTGGCGCAAGTGGAAGGATTTCAGCAGTCAGCAGCCGGATAATAGTAGTTCGGCAGCAGGGCTCTCGGCTGCGGATATGAAGAAGAAGGAGTTGGAGGCGAAGAAGAAAAAGAAGAATCGCACGAGTCTGAGTAGTTTGAATGGGGTGGTGGCGGGAGCGGGGGCGGGGTTGAGTGGGCAGGGGGGGACGGTGAGGAAGATTGAGGAGGGGGAGGAGGGGGAGGGGAAGGCGGAGGGAGGAGGGGAGGGAGATGCGGAGGTTGCGGTTGTGGATTAGGGGAGGGGGGGGGGGGGGGGGGGGGGGGGGGTGGGTTTTTAGTTTTCTAGCATTCTAGGGAAGGCAAAGAAAGGGGGGAGGGGTTTGGGGGAACCGGCAGGGGGGGGTTTTTTGGGTGGTGGGTATAAACTTTGGGGGGGAATTAATTATTATGGATTAAGATTCGATTTACTATCAAAATATTTTTCTCTTTTTGGTTTTTTTTTTTTGGGTTTTTTT